>CM051275.1:17488600-17696100 GCA_027921565.1 Artemia sinica
TTAAAGTAGCAGCAAATAGCTGCACTTAAAGCAGCACTTAAAGTAGCAGCAAAAAATAGGACGTTTCACTTGAAGCAGCAAATATATTTTGATACATTATGATAAAATCGAAGATTAGCAAAAAGTAAAAATAAAAGGTATTATCAATATATAGGGAAGAAGGACACTGAAACAGAATTTCAAAATAAATATTTGGCCGAATACGTATTTGTTGCATACACTCTCTTTTCTACCTGTTCAAATCACAGTGTAGCCATGAGGGAATAAAATCGTAAGTTTCACGAGGAATAAAATTAGAAGTAAGAGCAACATTAACCCAACACAGCAGCAACATCAACCCTTACTCTCAAACCCTAAAATATAAAACCTAAAAAAACAGGCCTAATTGGATCACACATGGGAACTCGATAAGCGAGAAGTTGTCTGCTTAAACGTAGTTGTTAAAAAAATCATTAGCGCCTCAGGATGCACAGCGTTGCCCAACAAAAGTATAAAATTCAATGCACACTAATTTTAATTTCTTGAATCGCCAATAGAGGTCGAAGTTAACTTAGGTTCGACCTTGAATTTTCTGTGAGCAGGCACATTAAGTTTTTTTTTTCTTAAGAACTCGATACCTTAAAGAATCCCCCTATCTCGTCCAAGACAAAAAAAAAAAAACTAAAAGCCGACACCTACTTCCCCGATACCTTAAAGACTCCCTTAAAAGAATCCCTTAAAAGACTCCCAGAACTCGATACCTTAGACAATCCCCCTATCTCGTTCATTATAGAGCTTTGATAAAAGATCCTTAATAAACGACAAAAAAACTAAAAGCCGACACCTACTTCCCCGATACCTTAAAGACTCCCTTAAAAGAATCCCTTAAAAGACTCCCAGAACTCGATACCTTAGACAATCCCCCTATCTCGTTCATTATAGAGCTCTGATAAAAGATCCTTAATAAACGACAAAAACTAAAAGCCGACACCTACTTCCTCGATACCTTAAAGACTCCCTTAAAAGACTCCCAGAACTCGATACCTTAAAGAATCCCCCTATCTCGTCCATTATAGAGCTTTGATAAAAGATCCTTAATAAACGACAAAAAAACTAAAAGCCGACACCTACTTCCCCGATACCTTAAAGACTCCCTTAAAAGACTCCCAGAACTCGATACCTTAAAGAATCCCCCTATCTCGTCCATTATAGAGCTTTGATAAAAGATCCTTAATAAACGACAAAAAAACTAAAAGCCGACACCTACTTCCCCGATACCTTAAAGACTCCCTTAAAAGAATCCCTTAAAAGACTCCCAGAACTCGATACCTTAGACAATCCCCCTATCTCGTTCATTATAGAGCTCTGATAAAAGATCCTTAATAAACGACAAAAACTAAAAGCCGACACCTACTTCCTCGATACCTTAAAGACTCCCTTAAAAGACTCCCAGAACTCGATACCTTAAAGAATCCCCCTATCTCGTCCATTATAGAGCTTTGATAAAAGATCCTTAATAAACGACAAAAAAACTAAAAGCCGACACCTACTTCCCCGATACCTTAAAGACTCCCTTAAAAGAATCCCTTAAAAGACTCCCAGAACTCGATACCTTAGACAATCCCCCTATCTCGTTCATTATAGAGCTCTGATAAAAGATCCTTAATAAACGACAAAAACTAAAAGCCGACACCTACTTCCTCGATACCTTAAAGACTCCCTTAAAAGACTCACAGAACTCGATACCTTAAAGAATCCCTCTATCTCGTCCATTATAGAGCTTTGATAAAAGATCCTTAATAAACGACAAAAACTAAAAGCCGACACCTACTTCCTCGATACCTTAAAGACTCCCTTAAAAGAATCCCTTAAAAGACTCCCAGAACTCGATACCTTAGACAATCCCCCTATCTCCTTCATTATAGAGCTCTGATAAAAGATCCTTAATAAACGACAAAAACTAAAAGCCGACACCTACTTCCTCGATACCTTAAAGACTCCCTTAAAAGACTCCCAGAACTCGATACCTTAAAGAATCCCCCTATCTCGTCCATTATAGAGCTTTGATAAAAGATCCTTAATAAACGACAAAAAAACTAAAAGCCGACACCTACTTCCCCGATACCTTAAAGACTCCCTTAAAAGAATCCCTTAAAAGACTCCCAGAACTCGATACCTTAGACAATCCCCCTATCTCGTTCATTATAGAGCTCTGATAAAAGATCCTTAATAAACGACAAAAACTAAAAGCCGACACCTACTTCCTCGATACCTTAAAGACTCCCTTAAAAGACTCCCAGAACTCGATACCTTAAAGAATCCCCCTATCTCGTCCATTATAGAGCTTTGATAAAAGATCCTTAATAAACGACAAAAAAACTAAAAGCCGACACCTACTTCCCGATACCTTAAAGACTCCCTTAAAAGAATCCCTTAAAAGACTCCCAGAACTCGATACCTTAGACAATCCCCCTATCTCGTTCATTATAGAGCTCTGGATAAAAGATCCTTAATAAACGACAAAAACTAAAAGCCGACACCTACTTCCTCGATACCTTAAAGACTCCCTTAAAAGACTCCCAGAACTCGATACCTTAAAGAATCCCCCTATCTCGTCCATTATAGAGCTTTGATAAAAGATCCTTAATAAACGACAAAAAAACTAAAAAGCCGACACCTACTTCCCCGATACCTTAAAGACTCCCTTAAAGAATCCCTTAAAAGACTCCCAGAACTCGATACCTTAGACAATCCCCCTATCTCGTTCATTATAGAGCTCTGATAAAAGATCCTTAATAAACGACAAAAACTAAAAGCCGACACCTACTTCCTCGATACCTTAAAGACTCCCTTAAAAGACTCCCAGAACTCGATACCTTAAAGAATCCCCCTATCTCGTCCATTATAGAGCTTTGATAAAAGATCCTTAATAAACGACAAAAAAAACTAAAAGCCGACACCTACTTCCCCGATACCTTAAAGACTCCCTTAAAAGAATCCCTTAAAAGACTCCCAGAACTCGATACCTTAGACAATCCCCCTATCTCGTTCATTATAGAGCTCTGATAAAAGATCCTTAATAAACGACAAAAACTAAAAGCCGACACCTACTTCCTCGATACCTTAAAGACTCCCTTAAAAGACTCCCAGAACTCGATACCTTAAAGAATCCCCCTATCTCGTCCATTATAGAGCTTTGATAAAAGATCCTTAATAAACGACAAAAAAACTAAAAGCCGACACCTACTTCCCCGATACCTTAAAGACTCCCTTAAAAGAATCCCTTAAAAGACTCCCAGAACTCGATACCTTAGACAATCCCCCTATCTCGTTCATTATAGAGCTCTGATAAAAGATCCTTAATAAACGACAAAAACTAAAAGCCGACACCTACTTCCTCGATACCTTAAAGACTCCCTTAAAAGACTCACAGAACTCGATACCTTAAAGAATCCCTCTATCTCGTCCATTATAGAGCTTTGATAAAAGATCCTTAATAAACGACAAAAACTAAAAGCCGACACCTACTTCCTCGATACCTTAAAGACTCCCTTAAAAGACTCCCAGAACTCGATACCTTAAAGAATCCCCCTATCTCGTCCATTATAGAGCTTTGATAAAAGATCCTTAATAAACGACAAAAAAACTAAAAGCCGACACCTACTTCCCCGATACCTTAAAGACTCCCTTAAAAGAATCCCTTAAAAGACTCCCAGAACTCGATACCTTAGACAATCCCCCTATCTCGTCCATTATAGAGCTTTGATAAAAGATCCTTAATAAACGACAAAAAAACTAAAAGCCGACACCTACTTCCCCGATACCTTAAAGACTCCTTAAAAGAATCCCTTAAAAGACTCCCAGAACTCGATACCTTAGACAATTCCCCTATCTCGTTCATTATAGAGCTCTGATAAAAGATCCTTAATAAACGACAAAAACTAAAAGCCGACACCTACTTCCTCGATACCTTAAAGACTCCCTTAAAAGACTCCCAGAACTCGATACCTTAAAGAATCCCCCTATCTCGTCCATTATAGAGCTTTGATAAAAGATCCTTAATAAACGACAAAAAAACTAAAAGCCGACACCTACTTCCCCGATACCTTAAAGACTCCCTTAAAAGAATCCCTTAAAAGACTCCCAGAACTCGATACCTTAGACAATCCCCCTATCTCGTTCATTATAGAGCTCTGATAAAAGATCCTTAATAAACGACAAAAACTAAAAGCCGACACCTACTTCCCCGATACCTTAAAGACTCCCTTAAAAGACTCCCAGAACTCGATACCTTAAAGAATCCCTCTATCTCGTCCATTATAGAGCTTTGATAAAAGATCCTTAATAAACGACAAAAACTAAAAGCCGACACCTACTTCCTCGATACCTTAAAGACTCCCTTAAAAGACTCCCAGAACTCGATACCTTAAAGAATCCCCCTATCTCGTCCATTATAGAGCTTTGATAAAAGATCCTTAATAAACGACAAAAAAACTAAAAGCCGACACCTACTTCCCCGATACCTTAAAGACTCCCTTAAAAGAATCCCTTAAAAGACTCCCAGAACTCGATACCTTAGACAATCCCCTATCTCGTTCATTATAGAGCTCTGATAAAAGATCCTTAATAAACGACAAAAACTAAAAGCCGACACCTACTTCCTCGATACCTTAAAGACTCCCTTAAAAGACTCCAGAACTCGATACCTTAAAGAATCCCCCTATCTCGTCCATTATAGAGCTTTGATAAAAGATCCTTAATAAACGACAAAAAAACTAAAAGCCGACACCTACTTCCCCGATACCTTAAAGACTCCCTTAAAAGAATCCTTAAAAGACTCCCAGAACTCGATACCTTAGACAATCCCCCTATCTCGTTCATTATAGAGCTCTGATAAAAGATCCTTAATAAACGACAAAAACTAAAAGCCGACACCTACTTCCTCGATACCTTAAAGACTCCCTTAAAAGACTCACAGAACTCGATACCTTAAAGAATCCCTCTATCTCGTCCATTATAGAGCTTTGATAAAAGATCCTTAATAAACGACAAAAAACTAAAAGCCGACACCTACTTCCCCGATACCTTAAAGACTCCCTTAAAAGACTCCCAAAATTCGATATCTTAAAGAATCCCCCAATCTCGTCCATTATAGAGCTTTGATAAAAGATCCTTGATAAACGACAAAAAACTAAAAGCCGACACCTACTTCTCCGATACCTTAAAGACTCCCTTAAAAGACTCCCAGAACTCGATACCTTAAACAATCCCCCTATCTCGTTCATTATAGAGCTCTGATAAAAGATCCTTAATAAACAACAAAAACTAAAATCCGACACCTACTTCCCCGATACCTTAAAGACTCCCTTAAAATACTCCCAGAACTTGATACCTTAAAGAATCCCTCTATCTCGTCCATTATAAAGCTTTGATAAAAGATCCTTAATAAACGACAAAAAACTAAAAGCCGGCCCCTACTTTCTCGGAAATCTTAGACAAACTATTTAACTTTCTCGTCTTATGCCGGAAATAGATATTCAGTTTTAGTGCAACTTCTGTCATTACAAAGTCTGATTTTTTTTTTCGATTAAACGGAGCATAATCTTCTTTTTAAAGAAAGGGCAGTCTCTAAAAATGTTCGAGCATACCTGCTAGGCAAACGCCGAAAATCAGCTCAATGTCATTTGTTTTAATTTGGCAGATCTGGTGCAGCACGCTTTGATTGAAAACGTCACCAGCATAGTTTTAATTTCTTCAACCAGATTCCACAGTCAAAACATAAATTCTTCATACCTTTCAATGACAATTAGTCGCTTAGGCAAATTCGCTATGGGACCCTTTGTTTTTCAGACGTTCCGCCGACATTGAAGCCCGCAAAATATTTTTAAGATATCGAATCCTCTTAATTTATTTATATTGACTCAAATAGTTAAGAATATGTCACTATGACCTACTATAAAAATTCTAATTTATAAAAAGGGCTAACAAAAAGGCTAGTATAAAAAGACAAAAGTAAAAAAGAAAAAGCTAATATTTAGTTTTTTATTATCAATTTTTATGATTTTGCTGTTAGTCCCTTTTGTATTTCCTTTCTCATCAGTTTCAAGTTGCATCAAACACTGGACTTACTTGAAGGGCACGACCAAAGCTGAAGGTAAGAGCCCATGGCTTTTTGCCAGGGAAAGCATTAATGGCATTCAAATGAACAGTAGCTTCCTCCTCTGTCTGACCACCTGAGAGGAAAGTTACGCCTGGAACAGCAGCTGGAACAGTTCTTTGTAGAGCCGTGATAGTTGCTTTAGCAACATCTTCTGGGGAGAACTTAGTGGCACAAGATTGGCCTGCAGTTACCATGTTTGGTTTCAGGAGAGTACCTTCAAGGTAAACATGATGATCATTGAGTGCTTTGTATACAGCAGCGAGAACAGTTTCGGTGACTTTTTGTGCGCGATCAAGGTCATGGTCACCATCAGGAAGGACCTGAAATAAATTAAAATGAATGCTTGGGGCGGGCTTTAGTGTCAGTCACGAATCACAAATTCAATAACTTATCTTTATGATTTGCAAGCATAGAAGAACAATTTAAGATGAGATTTATAACGCAAGAAAGAATATATCACAGGCCCTGACAGGCCAAGTTCACATTTTTTTTTTCACAAGAGGATTTGGTCGGAAGCGGGACGAAAGTTAACACCGAATACAACTTCAAGCCATGGTTTCTTAACTTTTCAGAGGCTAGGTCTTCAGACAAATCTTTGGGGAAGAATTGACTGAAGTCATTCCGTTGTTTGATTGTATACTGCTCAAACAAGTCATGCACATTATGCCACATGTGATGAACGTTCTAAATCTTTAGTATTTTTAATATCTATTAAATTATTTATTAATTTTGCGGCTCATTAATGTGTACTATGGTGCACTATATGTATGTATTTATGTAAACCTGAATTATTAATTTGAATTATTAGGGAGCGAAACCACATTAAAAAAATAATAGAATAGTGGTTTATGTTGGTTAAGTGAGTTTATAACTCATTATTTTATCACCTGAAACTGTTTATAGTTTTGAATTGTAGGCCTTCTAACTGCCTTGATATTATATTATGGGTCCACTTTCGCGAGAACGAGAAACTGTATTAAATGACAATTGATTCGTCCCAAGTAAACCTGTATTTTCGCGCTCAATTTGTTCTAGGAAAGTATGTTTTTGCTTTTCTCTCGTTGCTTTCAACTCTGCTTTCAGAGCAGAGCTCAACCTGTATAGAAGTTTGCCCACAGTCTAAAGGGTAACTTATACGAGTGGGAACAGGCACTAGTGTTGATAAAAAAAAAACTATCAACGCCATCTAAAGTTTGACGACACTTGGTATTCTTTCAAACCCTGTAACCATTTCCTGTCAGTGAGGTCAGACACTTATTACTACCCTAATTTTATCAATTACACTAATTAAATTAATTATTCTTATTATTACACTGGAAAAAATTTGTGATGGGAAAGACCCAACTGGATCGAGATCAGACCTCAAAGGCCCATTTCCTCCATGACCCCCAACGGGTACGTGTACAGTCGCACCTTTTTTTAACTTCTGATCGCTACGGTCTCCGTGTGTGCCTTTCAAGGCTCCTTTCTCAAAGGTGCTTTTTTCTCAGGAAGTCAAATCTGGCGAATGAAAAGATGTTTTCACTCGACAGACTTCGCCTGAAAAAGCCATAACGAAGACAGGGCTTAACTTCATGCTTTTACTACAAGATCCTGGATGGCGGTGGCTATTTTGCTATGAGAGACCAAGTTAATGAATCCTCAAGAACTCAAGTATCATTCTATCAACTGTCGGAACTCAAAATTATTAACCTTAATTATGTATTTATCATTTCCGTTTTTTAATTATCTAATTAATTACTATTAATTACATTACAATTATATTAAAAATTACAATTAAATATTACCAATTAGTCACTTATTTATTATTTTGTTTCAGAACAACAGATAACAAGAAAGAATAAGCAATTTGTATTACTATAGACATATTTCTCACAAAAGCCCCATGGGCCATGGATAATACAAATACAACAAAACGCATAAAACATAATGATAATAAGTTCAAACACTTTTGAAAATAACACTACGATAGAAAACCCTCCCTATGTCTCATCCCCACACTGACAAAATTTGCCAAATTTCTAACATTCACTTTGCAACTACTTCCTATTCTATTTTCTATACACCTTCTATCCATGACATCCCTCCCAAAAATTTCCCTTCTTCACAATAACACAAAAAATGTTCTAAATCTTCAGACTCCCCGCACATCGGACAAGAGAAGGGACCACTCCGTACCTTAACCCTCCCTAAATACTTTCTTCTCTCCCCAAGCGGCATAAATTCCACCCCTTCCCCCTTACTGATAATACCCATTTTAAAGTATCATTTTTGAGCCCAAATTTTACATATATTTCTTCTCCCCAAGCTTCTTTAATTTTTCTATATATTCCAAGAGATTTTGACTTAGCCTTGTCTTCTTGCCAAAGCTGGATCTCTTGATATTGTAGCACTTTTTCCACAGCTTTTGCAATCAATCCTGTTTCCACCCCTGGTCCAATGCCGTCATTACACCAGCCTGATAGCCCACAATTGTCTAGTATACTCTTGATTTGCACAGGCCAAGAACCTTTTCTTTTATCCAATAACATGTCATTGAAAGCAATTTTTGTTAACTGATAATGTGGCATAGCAATATTTTTTCCCAATAACCTACCATGCGAACTAACCGTTTATTTCCTAAGCTAAAAAGGCCCAGGTCACCCTTTATAACAATGCTATTAAACTTTTTATCTAACCCTATTAATCTTTTAAAATAATGTAGCTGTATCCTCTCCATTTCCACCCCCTTTGGCGCCCCCATATCTCTGCCCATAATGTATAGCAGGTTCTAATCTACTTGCAACAATACGCTTTTGTAGCTTGATATCCTTTGCTCCTATATCCTTAATACAACTCTTTAAAAATATGCCAGTTAAACTTTTGCCTTTACTTGACATAGAGCTATGTTTCATGTTCACTTACCATGAAAGAAGCCTACAGCCTAGGTAACAATACTCTTTCACTACTTTTATAACTCCCCTCCCGTAACTAAAATTTTCTTCAGATGTCTGCTCCCCTTGCAAAAACCATTACTGCTGACTTCTCTAGATTTAAAACCAGTCTCTTTTCCTTAAAAAACTTTTCTACACACTATGCTGCAAATTCTCTCTACTATTTGCCAATAAAGCTACATCATCGGCGTACAAAAGTGCACATTTTTTATCAAATAATTGCAATTCACTTACTTTCCTTTCCCTTAAATAGCTTTCAGTGTCATTAATATACAACGAAAATAACTTCGGTGGATGGGCGCCCATAAGGGGGGGGGGGGGGGGGGGCAGGGGGGGGGGCGCCCGCCCCCCCCCCCCCCCGGCTGAATGATGCTGCCCTAGTTTAGTATTTTTGTTCTGAGATTTCTATTATATAGCATTAAAAGTGCCAATTAGACCAGGTTTGCCCACCCCCCCCCTGGAATTCAGCTTATGGGCGCCCATGCTTCGGTGACAAAGTAGCCTACAACCTTCTTTTACCCCTAACCTGCTGTGTATTTCCCTTACCAACCCGCAACCCGGAGATGTTTCCTTACCAACCCGCACAACAAACCATATAATAATAATATAATAATGTATTATTAAAGCTTTTTTACAGCCATATACAAAACAAAAAAGAAAAGAAAAAGGATAAATAAAATGAAGACATACTAAAATCACTATCCTTTTAATCAACATTCATACCTTTCAATGCAAAATTTACCACACTTACTACTGTCTGTGGTGAATCTGAACTTAAAATCCTCCGAAGTAGCCAATCATTACCCTTATTCAAAATTTCTCCCCTTATGTGAGAAAGCCGCCGGCATCGTAGGAGGAAATGATCCAGCCCAAAACCAATCTCACCACATTTTAGACAAGTACGCTGCGTTTCCGGACCTTCTCTATTTTTCCAAACTTCTTTTCCTTGTATTGGTAGACAATTGGCTCGAAGCTGAATCCACGTTTTCATATACTTACTAGGTAATCCCAGCTTCAAATATGTCTCCTGTCCATAAATCCGCTTTATATCTCTATACAAAGTAAGACTAGAAAAAATTTTCTCGTCCGTAAAAAAATAGCAAAAATGCATACAAACAATTTGTTTTGCGTTTGTACAGTCTTTGTTAGTAAGAACTCCCCAAACACCCCCCCCCCCCCGAACATAAATACTTGATACGACCATGATACCAGTAGATTTTCAGTCGAATACTAGGATTTGGTTAATTCCTCAATTAAGTAAATTAGTTCTTATGATGATGAAATTACAATCTACACAAAATTACATATGAAATGTCAGGATAAAAGTGGCTGCAAAATACTGACGTTCACTTTATAAAAAGAATGACATTAGAACCATATTCAGACTCTTTAGGAGGAATTTTGGAGTCAACTTTTCTCCAAAAACTGCACTTTCAAAATGCCAGTTGCGCCAGAAATACAGAAACTAATCACATGTTATTGGAACATCAGACATGTGTGAGACATTTTGGTTCTCCAATGGGTAAATTTGTCTGGTTGTTTTCAATGAAGATATCAAAGTCATTTTTAATGAAAAAGGGCATTTTTCTAAATCTAGAAGGGCGCAAAAGAATCTAGAGTTCATGCCCCTCTACCCCCCCCCCCGCTATTGACGCCACTGCGACCATACAGGTTAAAAATCCATGCATGCTTCTGGTTCAAACAAGGTGCAACATGTCTATCTTTCTGTTGTTGTTTTTTAAGCACTGCCTTCCCTGTTTTTTTACATTAACTTAATTTTTTGGCCCACACAAATAATGAATTTTTTTAAATAAAAATAAGAACAAAAAACTGGGAAAAGGTGATCCATGTTTGATAAAAAAAGAACAGCAAATTAGTGGGACAAAACTCACTTCTGGTTCAACAATTGGGACAAGTCCATTTGCTTGGCAGATTGAAGCGTAACGAGCAAGAACATTGGCATTCTCTAAGATTGCTTGGTAGGATGGGGTATTCTTGCCAATCTTAAGGACGCAGCGCCACTTAGCGAAGTCACAGCCGTCTTTCTTGTATTGAGCGCAGCGTTTATCCAGATCGTCCAAACCTATAGAAAAACAAATCAGATCAAAGTTCGAAGGAGTTCCTAACTAGCAACACTGTTCAGTTGCAATATGACAACTGTGATGTTTTTAGTGATCACAACTGTCATCACAACTGTGATAAAAACATCACAACTGTGATGTTTTAAGTGATCACTAAATTTTCGAAGTACAGAACGATTGGCCGTCCGAAATCATAACACATTACTTGCAACGCTTCAAGCACCTACGGGGGGGGGGGTCATAAATGAAAATTAATTATAATTTATACAATACAAATTTCCTCGAAGAGCGGAAAAGACATCAAGAAATGTCTTGAAAATCTTGTGTGGAAACGATAGAAAATGGAAAGTGGCATAGTAAATTAAAAGAAAAGAAAAAAAACTTTCAAAATAGGGGTGAAAATACACATAAATTGATACTGAATACTCTAAATTCACTTCCGGAATTCTTTTCCTATTCATGATGTAATGTATTGTAATGTATATTCTTCGTAATGTATGTAATGTATTGTAATGTATATTCATTACAATGTATTGTAATGTACATTCATTACAATAACGATTGTAATGTATATTCTTCTTAGGAAAAAATGATGTTGAGAACATTCTGTACAATTTATGTTTTACCAAATATAAATAACAGAGACGGCCATTTCAACCTTAAAAATAGCAATTTCAAATTGAATCCCTCAAATCCGAAGGAAAATGAAATATAAAGTATTGCGCTTTTAAGGTCTAAAGGTATATTTAATATAAAAAAAAGTAATTGAAATTCAGATATAGAATTGTTTTAATACAGTCCGCTATCGTAAATAAAGTTCATTTTAATGACGATACAAAAAAATGTATTTTTCAAAGTCAGGTGGGGGGCATATTTTTGTTTTTTAATTACAAACTGTATTTTAGCAACAGAAAAACCGTAAAAATTGAAGCAAAAATTAACATCAAAATAAACCAATTTCTATAATAGAAGTTTGGTTTAAATTTTTAAATATGATAAAATCCTGCCAGAGGAAGAGTAGAAATATACAGTAACCTAATACACATCTACATTTGAATCCAATAAAAGAAAACACATTAAAGCAAAAGATGGAAAAAGGAAGGAAAAGTGCATTTTAAGTAACAGAAAAACGACAGAAAAAAAAACAATCATATTTACATACAAAATTCTCCAAATAGAACTGCCCAAAAGAGGAGGAAATTGTTCCTCTTAGGACAAACTTCACAATATCAACGTATAACTAACTTAAAAACAGGGTTGCTGACATGAGGGCCCAAAAGCTGAATTCCAGGGGGGGGGCTTACCTGGTCTAATTGTCACTTTTAATGCTATATAATAGAAATCTCAAAAACAAAAATATAAGACAGCATAATTCAGCCAGGAGGGGGATGGCGCCCCTCCTACCCCCCCCCCCTTATGGGCGCCCATGGTTGCTGAATGTAGGAGGACTTGCTCCTCCACATACAAGACGGCACAGTGTTATCATACATCATTTGCTGAATAACGGAAGACAATCCGTTTTGCCATATTCAACGCATCCTACCATCATTTTGATATCATGCAGTCTTGTATCTAGATGAACAATTCATTCTGACTTTTTTCACTTCTAGCAATAAAGCATTATTTGTTTAGATTCATTCGCAAACAAAGACACTGATAAAATATACCTTTAATATAGTGGAGGCTTGTGCCTATTGCAGGTGAGCACACAGGATTTTTTTCGGGGGTGGGGGGGGGCAAGAATAAAAACACTTTTCATCTGATAAAGTGGATAAAAAGTGTCGAAGATATTGGAACACTTTAGGATTTTGATGGGGGGGGGGCGAGAGTCAGGGTGCGTCCCTAACCTATTGGAGTATTTTATCTGCTTTCTGGTAATTCTGGCTATTTAAGTTTTTTTGTTTCAATATACCCACAAAGTAAAACAATTTGTGAATGATATAATATAATACAATACAATATAATATATTATGTCTTACAATACAATACACTATGCAGTCTATGCAGTCTTGTACTAAGAAATCTTTCATCCTGCTTCCCGGCACATCTATATTTTGAATTTTGGGCACTTGTATGATATACCCACAACCTCTCAAGTTGTTTGCTTGTCGCTAATTGTAATTGTCTACAAGTTGTCAATTGTAGCTAACACATTTTGTATGCAGGTCCGCTGTACTTTATTTCCCCCCCCCCCTCCCACCCCTAATATGCAATTATATAGCCCAAATTTGTTTCAAAAGTATTATATTTTTATCATACTTAAGTATATTTTATTAGGATTAACCTAACTTCCCTTTTTGAGTGGTATATCATACAAGTATCGAATTTTGTTAGACATGAACTTTTTTTTTCGTTTTTTACTTTTTTATTCTTAAAATACAGCTTTTCAAAAATTTTAAATTGTATGGTTTTTCTACTGAAAATGGATTTAGATATAAATTTTAGAGCTTATTTGTATTTATTAAAAGTTGATCTTTATTTTTTGTCTCTTTCAATTTACTTTTAAACACGAAGGTTTCATTAACTTCTTGTTGGCTATAAAGGAAAGCACGGTGAATATAAGAAAAGCTTGGGGCTAAGTCAGGGCTAAATGGTGGGTAGTCGAAAATACCCAATTAAAATACCTAAGGAGCCTTTTGGTTACACTGTGAGGATGAGCATTGTCATGGACCAGAACAACTCCAGAGGTCACCATCCCTCTTTTTTCCTTTTTTTTTACAGGCTTCACGGCTCCATCACAGATGATAATTTGCCGCTAGTAGTGGTATTTACCTCATTTTCTAACACTGAGACACTTGTTATACCTTCTCTTGAACGCGTCAAGGGAAGGATTTTCCGGGATTACCTCTGCCGGCAATCATGTGGCAACCGATCGCCGGGCGAAACTCATTTTCAGATATTCTTGGCGGGGAGTACCCTGCACAAGGTAGTCCTGACGAGCTTTACTTCGGCGAGTTGATCGCAACAATGTACAACAATGAATAAGTTTTGAATATTTCTCCCTGGGAGTCGCAGTTTCGCAAGAAGAATCTACAGTTACTGTTATTCTTGATTGGGTAAAATTTGCAATATTTGTATTCTTTTGGTCCCGAAAACAAACACTATAGGCCCGTTTTTTAGCACTAAGATCTTACATCTTTCTGCAAAGATTATCGTTTTTTTAACTCATCTTTGTTCTAAGGTCTTGGAGCTCACTGATGTTAGCAAAAAGTGTGAAGACCGCCACTGTTTTGCCATATCGAGCTATGATGAGAGAACTTTGATGATCTACTCATCATTGTTTTCAGACCGCTGATCAGAACAGAATGATGAAGACGTTTGCACAAAAACAACCAAAGATGTAAGATCTTTTTTCAAAGATTTCATTTCTAAGCGTTTTCTGACAAAAGATGTACGGTAAGATCTTAGCACATTGATAATGAAAAAACGCCCCTTATAATAGGTACTTCCATATTAACCAGACCACACTCCAGAAGCTTTCTCTGTTGAATCTGAGATAACCGGTTTATAGCTGCCTGTATTCGGAGACAATTAGCTTAGGATCAAGGGAAAAACTACACCGTAGGTATATTTTAATTAAATATTTAATATATAGAGTTGGTATTTTGGTTAGGTTAGGTATTTAACGTAATGCGTTCAGTGCGGCCTGTTTTCCATAATTCTTTGTTGTAGTTTTCATAATTTTGTAAATAAAGTATTATTTTTTCATCATATTTTGGTATATTTCAATATGATTAACCTAACTTCACTACTTGCGTGTTCTGGATAATACGGAATAAACCCAAGTCTTGCAGATATTGAACGTTTGTTTTGATCAATTTTGTTTGGGAAATTGTGTGAAACCAACGTTGTATATTTTAATCCCAACCTAGTCCCCAACTGGCTTTCGTGTCTCTGAATCAGAGATGTGGATTAGAAGGCGGATCTAGAGCAAAATCTTGGGGAGGCCCAATGTGACAAGGGTTCCAATGAGCGAAATCTGGGGGGGGGCAATGTGAAAAAGGTGCCAATATTTGACCAAATTGACAAATTGATTCGAAAAAGAGTATAAAAAGAAAAAAAACAAGAAATGAGGGCGCCAAAAAAAATCTTGGCGGGGGGGTGGTCCATAAAATATGCTTTTGCATATTTTATTGTAAATTAATTTAATTTTGTGCCTAGGAATATTGGTTCAACGGCACTATTTTACCAAAACTTGGGGGGGGGGGGGGTAAAGAACTTGGGCTGAAGAAATTATACATCACGGTTCTTACTGAAAACCCGTTTCCAGGGCTTTCAAATTAGCTCTTGAAAGCCATGGGAGCAGGAACATGCCCAGGGATGTTCATTAAGAGGAAGAATAATTGGTACTTATGCAATAGCTGGTATCCACGCGAGAAGTCAAGTTTGGTTAATGCTAATGAAATAAAGCAAAATATGATGAAAATATAATAGTTTAGAAACAAATTTGGGCTATATATTTGCACATTAGGGGGTTGGGGGGTAAAGCACAGCATATATTAAATACCTAACCTAACCTAGGTGCCTTTTTTTCCCCTAAACCCCAAAAACCAATAGTTTAAATATTGTAAACGCAATGACAAACCACGCTTTGCGATCCAATTCTCTATTGAGAGATACCCATTTGACTTGTTTTTTGGCACAATATATCGCGTGTGGTACCAGCTAATGCATAAGTACCGAATAATTTATTAAGACAGTAAAACAGTTAAATTATAGGAAATTATGAAAAGAACTGTATAAACACATTTTCGAGGAACCTCCGCGTTAGTCTACATCGGAAGGTCATAACCTTCCTTCAGATGCACTTTGATATAGTTAGCTGTAAAAAAGAATCATTAAAGCGATTATGCGGTCGATTTGCCTTGAATTAGGACCAGTTGTTTTTCTTCTGCATAAGGAATGTGAGACCCCTCAACTTTTCACCCCTTCTCAGAACAATAAAGTTATTCAGCCAGACATTCTTCGCAAAACAAGTTATACATGTTGCAATCAAGTTTTGCAATAGACAAATATTGAATGCCTTCCAGATCAGGTTGCTGCCCAAGACTCTTATCATAACAAAGTATTTTTGTTTTTATTTTCTAAGATAAACGAATGGATTTTTTGAAAGATGTTCACGTTTAAATTTCTTGTTAGTTTTATAACACGAATAAAATGGTCAAATTTTGAATAAAGCAAGTAGACTAGTTAAAAATTGGTTTCGGGAGGAGGAAAAATATGTAAAACAGGGGAAGGCGACATCGAACCGTCAGGAGCAGTACAAAATCCGTCATAAAATCGACAAAAAAAATCCGTCAGAACCTCGAAAATTTTAAAACTTTAGTCTTTTGGGGTTTAGGGGGGAAAAGGTACCCTAGGTTAGGTTATGTATTTAATATATGCTATGCTTTACCCCCCCCCCTCCTGATGTGCAAATATATAGCCGAAATTTGTTTCTAAACTATTATATACTTATTACTATTATATAAACTTATGAATTTTTTTAGATGTTATGACGGTTCGAGGTTCTGACGGTTCGATGTTATGACGTTTCGTGCTTATGACGGTTCACCGAAATGGTAGCACCCCGTAAAACAACACAACAAAACCATATGAAAACTAGAAATAAATTATAAAACTACAAGACTCCGTGTAGGGAGTGAACCCCAAGTCCCCCACCTCCTATTTAACTCCTATAATTAACTGAAAGATTACTTAATTTCTAAGTTCTGGATTTGCAGCAGCGAAGATTTTTCTTTAAGGCTCCCCCGTATAGGCAGAGATAAAACTGGGAATACAAAATAACACTGAATAGGCAAAAAACCGATATGCATGCACATTCAAACGAAAACTGTGTTCAGGTTGGTCCACCCATTATTTGTGGCATTCCCAGTAAAGTTCGAAAACACCAATTCAAAAGGACAAAATCCCCGAACCCCCTCCCCCCCCCAAAAAAAAACACGTTCAAATGCTGTTAGCTTCTGTTCGTACAAGTACACTTGTTTGTCAAAAAAAAAGTTTTTTAGCCTTTAAAAAGTAACAAAAACAATTCTGATATCTAAAAGTCAAAACTTCTAATCTAAAAGTATTTCTGCATTGAAAAACCCATGAATATTTAAATACCAAATGCATATAAGCTTCTAAATATAAAAAACCATATAAGCTATTTCCTAAGAGCCTATACACTTCTTCATTGTAATTTTTCTCTAAATTTACTAAGCATGCTAACATTTAAATATCGTAAGAACCAAATAAGAACCGGAAAAATAGATATTAACTGAGTTGAAGGGGACTGGCAATAAATCCCAGTTTAAAAAAAATGCTACATAACACCTTTTGAATTCCTGCGACCAGTGTCGAGTTCTGGGATAAATAATTTAGAGCTTTTAAGAGTCCATACAAAGCAGAAACTGACCCTGAGCCTTCCGCTCACACAAAATTTCCTATACTACTACTACTACCAACAACTCACAGCAGTACAAAGCCGACTGAGGCCAACACAGCTACGAACGCTCCTCCTCCATCCCATTCTTTTCAAAGCCTTCCTCTTCACACCCTCCCAAGTTCTCATTTCCCTTAAATCTTTACTTACGACATTCTCCCACCCCATTCGTGGACGATCTGCTTTTTGTTTGGCCCTAGATGGTTGGCCAAAAAGGACGATCTTTGGCCATCTGTCACCCTGTATCCGCAGAACGTGTCCCTAGCCATTTCAATATTTCTCTCATTGTAGCCCAAGAAAGCAGGATTGAACAACATTTTTCGTGCAGCTTAATGTTTGAGATACGGTTAGTCATTCGGGTATACCCAAAAGAATCCGTAGGCAATTTTTCTAGAAAACATCTAGCAAATGTTTAGGAAAACAAGGGTTGTCCCCTTTAGCACGAAAGTGCTATTTTAGCACTATTTCAGTATCTGTAGCACTGTAGCACGTGATCAAGGTTGCCAACTACAGCACGAAAGTGCTATTTTAGCACTATTACAGTCATTTTTTTTTACTGTAGCACCGAAAATCGTAGTGTAGCACGCAAATTTGGGCAATTGTAGCACTTTGGGAGCTAACCGTGGTGACAACCCTGAGGAAAAAGCTGTTTTTTTTTGTATGTTTGTTTTTTTCTTATATTCTACTTTCTAGGTTTCCCATTAAACACCCTTAAGCACTGTTCAAGTAAAAAGCTTAAACGTGCATGTGGGTCACTAGAACAGAGCAGCAAAAAAAGTAAAAAAAAGACAGAGTTCAGTGTATTACCTTGTGTGGTTCCTTCGCCTTCAGAACCAAAAAGGGGGACAACACCTTTGTCAACTTTGATGCCGGGAATTATATTCTTCTTCTTCAGTAATTCAACGAAAGGCGTTCCATCATCGGCTTTTTGGTAGAGGGTTTCGTGAAAAAGAATTACACCTGAGATGTTATTACTGACAGCGTCATCAGTTGTGAAAAGGAGCTAAAATAATAAGATTTGATATTTTTAATATATTACTTCAGTTATATTATGTTATATTTTAGTTATAGTTAGTTTAGTTATTTCAGTTTTAGTTATAGCTATATTTATGTCAAGCTCTATTTTAATCTAAGAATCAACATCAGAGAAAAAGTTTATTTAGATACCAGGGCCCCTGAAACCTCTAAAGCCAAGGCCTTTGTAAATATATTCCCCCCACAGGTACGAATGCAAAGGGGGGTCTTTTTGTAGGTTTTTCTCCTACCAAAAAAGAAAATTTATGCAATTTGATATCTCTATTTTTCCTTGATTTGCCTTTTGAAGGGGTTGGCAAAGTCCGGCAACACAAGTAAATCCCAGAGTATATTAACCTCACAGTACGGCAAGTAAACCTCAAGTAAACCTCAAAGCACGGCAAGCAACACAAGTAAACCTCAGAGTATGTTAACCTCACAGTACGGCAAGTAAACCTCAAAGTACGGCAACACAAGTAAACCTCAAAGTATGTTAACCTCACAGTAAGGCAAGTAAACCTCAAAGTACGGCAACACAAGTAAACCTCAGAGTAACTATTAAGGGCATATAAGAGGATTTTGTTCGGGGGCTTTACAAAATGAACTTACAAAACGCATCAAAAATTTGTTTCTGCGTAATTTTGTGACTTTTTCACGAGTCTGACAAAAATTTCTGGAGGGGTGGGGGGTTAAACCCAGTAACAGCCCCCCCTAAATTCTAAACCTTCCTCTATGATACCAGTCTTATTACTGAAAGGCAGGTTTGCCTGTGAGAAAAAAAACTCTAAATTTTAGTGATTTTTTGGTTGACTTAAACTGATTTTCTTCCATAGTCTGCTGATTAATGTATTGATTTAGTGATTTTTTTTTGTTCAGGCAACATAAAAAATCACAAGAAATAGTGATAAAGCACTAGGCGTGGCAACTCTGCTGAAAGTATTGCTGCAAAATATATAATTCTGGCATTGTGAAGACAAAAACTGCAGATATTCAAAGTCAAAAGGATATTTAAAAATGCCGTTGCTATGCGTATTTTTCTTTTACGTATGCAATGACGACATTCGCACCTACTAACTAATCAGACGCTAGTAACTCTTTAACAAAGTAGCTTCAAATAAATTAGAAAAGCCAGTTACACCAGTCACGTCAGCTATCAGAAATTTTTTTTTCCTTTTTATGATATTGACCAGCAGCGTTGCCAACACTTTAAAACAAATGTACCAGTTTTCCAACAATGGTACCACGAAAGGTTGATTTGTACTATTTGAACAGCAGGTTAAAAATATCTTTTAACAAGAAGAGAATTTTCGATAAACTAAAACTTGAATTGATATCTGAGTGAGAAAGGAGCAAATAGAATCAGATGTACCAGAAAATTTGTATTGCAGGCCTACTCAAATATTTGGAAATGTACTAAAAACTGTATAATCGTACCAAGTTGACAATACTAGTTGGGAGCATGTAGGTAGCTCATATCAGAGACAAAAATTAGAGAAGTGGCAAGTCGAGAACAAGAGTCAGGTTTTTGTTTAAAACTACACCAAACCTTGCTCTCAAACCTAAAAGACGTGCCATATATCTTAAACTTTTGATATTACGATATATAAGACCAGGAAAAAATTCCAAATTTACCGCATTGTACCTCAACCTCTGAATTGTACCAAAAACGGTGCAATTATGCTGCGTTGGCAGTGCTGTTTATCTGTTCGCACACATTCAAAGTTTCAGATACATGTAGGGAGAAACATAAATTAGAAAAGTGGCAAGTCAAGAAAAAGTTAGCTTTGTTTAAAATACAACAAAATCCACCTGTCCAACCTAAAAGGCATATGGGGGCATTTTTAAACTTTTAAGATTATAGCCAAAAAACTGCCTGCTTCGCTTTTCTTAAAGAACAATCCGTAGGACAATGTACGCTCAATTACACTTTGATCCACCTTATCTACATTCCCGTGTTGACCTTCCATCTGAGAACAGCTTAGCAAACAGTTTTTGGCAATTATATCAGAAGCGTAAAAATGAGATTTGACCATCAGCAAAACAATAACGAACTGTTTTTCCAAGTTCCCCATCAAAATATATGTTTTTCAGTTTCCCAGCACAATTTTTCCTATCACGTTCTACAGTTGTCCTATAAATTGTCATTTATATGATTTTGACGAATTCAACCCTCCCACAAAATAAACCTACTCCTACGTACCTAAAATCCTTTGCGACATTTAAGACCATGGTGAGGGGCGGAGCCAAAAATCCAACCCCAAAGGGGTATAGCTCATTATGATGTAGGAGACCCAGCTAGAGATGTCTGTCTAAAACTTTTATTTTCAAGAACATACATTTAATATCTTTTGTATTTCAGGGGGGGGGGTAATTTGGATCCCCTCCGCCACTCCGACTACATCATCAAAAATGGTATATTAAAGTATCTTCTTAGTGGGGGGGGGGTCTTTGTTCTTCAATAATTTCAAGATTTGTACACATTGATTATAGGTTTTTTAGGTTTTTTTTTTAGGTTTTTTTCTAAATCATTCCCTTCCTATCCCTCACCAAATAAATTTACACGCACGCGCATATTAGTGAGCTTCTTACCAATGGTGTTTTTTCTAACTTGGTTAAATCCAAAGAAACAGGATTCCCCCTTGTCCATCTTGCTTTTACTACTATATCATTGTTGTTTTCCATCCAAATAATAGCTTTCAACTTATTATTTTTCGACACATCTTGTTAGAGAAATTTTGCTTAGATTTCAGGCCTTTTCTTTAATCTTCTTACTCTGTTCTTTTTCTTAAAAATGGGTATTGTGTTTCTTTTTTATATGCATTATTTTTAGTAAAATAGAAAATAAAAATTTGGACTATATTTGTATAAATTGTTGAGCCATGATTTTTCTGGGTAAGTTTTCATTAGCTCGTGGGAGGGTGTAAAAAGGGAGGCTTTGAATAGATTAGGATGGAGGAGGAGCGTGCGTAGCTGTGTTGGCCTCAGGTGGCTTGGTGCTGCGGTGACTTGTTAGTCGTAGTAGTAGTATTAGCTCGTTCAATAGGTTTAATTATGATTTAGCCAGTTGTAGAGCACATCGGACGAAAGGCAGAGAAAAGAAAAAGAAACGGGAATTTGATATAATATTTTCGGCCTTTTTTGTGAAGACCTTACAATTAATTACCAATGTCAATTTACCAAACATTACCAATATTTTTGTGAAGTAGTTTTGTTTTAATGAAACCAGAGTGCACATTATTTTTTTTTAATTTGTAAGCATAATATTTTTATATAATTTTTTCACTTTTCATCTCACAAAAGAGTATACCCTTTAGTTTTTTTCTCGTTTATCCGTGTCATCCGAAAGACTGTGTTGACTAGTAAATATAAGAATAGCAATAGTTAATGTGATAATTCTTCACATTTTCTTCTTTTTATCTCGTTGCTTGTTACCTTGCTGCTGCTAGGTCCCGTGGAACGATTTAAGGATTTGGCTTCACTAACATCATTACAAAAATAGCTCGAGATTGTTCCAGAAACTTGTGTTTTTTATTGTTCTTGGAATCACAAGGGTATTGTTTTATATTCCTGTCGCATTTGATATTCAAATAACTTTCAAGTGCAATCACGATCAGCATAATGTTAACGATTTGTACAAATCTTATGCGCGAGTCAAAACACAGTTCATCATATTCGTCAAAAACCCAAGATATATAAATGTAGTGGTTTTTCCTGATTTTAACGTCAAATTTGTACTATATAAGCGGAAATTGAAATAAAACAAAAAGAAGTTTACTTACTTATATGCGGGGTTTAGTATACAAAAGAAAAACAAAAAAAAAAGAGAGAAAAAAAGAACACAAAAAAGCAATGCAACAAAACAATATAAAATACAAGAATAATGGGTTTCCAACTATGGTCCATCAATACAGAGCCGTTCCTAGGGTTGGTGGTGCACGGGGGCAAAATTAATTACAACGCCCCCCCCCCCTGCCGACGCAAATATAAGCAAACATAGCCGAATCAAAGTGAAAAAATAGATCAAAATGGGTAATTCTCCGGCCGCGGTGTCCCCCAGGCTAGTGCGCGAAGAAAACTACCCCCGGTTGCCCACCGCTCCCTAGAAACGCCTCTGCATCAATACTATGTCTGCCTCTATTTTGGATTGTAAGATTTAGCATTCAGATATGAACACTGCTGTTCGAGCCTCCATATTTTTTATTTCTAAAATGTATTCCTTGAATCTTTACTCCGAATCTTTAATCATGAAATTTACTTCTAAAAGTTTGCTCCAAAAACATTGCTCCACTCACCAAAATTATGGACGGGATATATTATCGGTGATGTAATCGTCCGCAATATTAAGTTTAGCCCTAAGAGTGACTTTAATATTTCTTGGGTAAAATATAATCAGACTTAAGGCATACTCAAACGATTCCATAACACGCGCAATTTAACTTAAGAATGTAAAAACGCCCCATTACCGGTCAGTTAAAAAGTCAAAGAATTAGAAACTGAACTCGTTGCATTCTCGGCCATAAGAACCTTGTGGGAGGACATATTTTTGTCGTTTACTATTGTTTTCTATTTATATGAATATATATGTATCTAGGTTATCAATTAAACCATTGCGGTATGCATGCGCAAGGCCAAGTCCCAGTGAGACTTTGCTAACACCGGGAACTACCTAGCCCTAACTTAGCCAATCAGAAAATTCCAGGAAAATATGCTTGGCACGAATTAATACTAGCTAAATCTTGGTACTAGTAGTTTCATTGTGAATTGACCTTCAGCCAGTGAAACCACCGTTATACTTGCCAATTCCATTAATCTATCTTATTAAACGAGCAATAATTGCATACATATCTGTATTTTTTTCACGAGAACGCCACAATAATTGTTGCGAAGTGGCATGCTACCATTTCCCGGAGGGAAAAAATGATCCACATAGGTCGTGATTTTGGACAAAGTTGCTTCCCCTCCTAGTCTCCTTTATGTCTTTTATATAAATCGCCAGCTGACTGAAACTAGAGATCCATCAGTGTCAAAAAGCTTGATTATAAGTAGGAGGAACTTCAATTCAAAATTGGTTTGTTGATAAATCAATTGATTTTGAGCTTTTAGAAAGATATTTCTGTTTCATAGCTGTTAAATGAGTCTGGATTCTTAATGGCTTCACATTAAATACTAAGTATTGGGGCAGAAAATTTACAATAATAACCGGTATATGAGGGAATTAATTTTCGATCTGTAGTTCTTGTTTGTTTAATAGTATTGTTCATAACAGCATAATAGTTCGTTTTCCGATGTGAAAAAAAAGAATCTAGACTTAGGAAAAAACTGTTTACAGCCTTAACTAATTTTGGAATTTTTTTTTTTAATATGGACGCCCTAAATATCCAGACGTCCAACCCTAATGGTTTCACTTTTTATAGCAGATAAAATAAAATGAAATTAATGTTGCTTTGAGAAAGAAATTTTAAAAATCATCTCTTTTCATTGAGCGAAGCTCATGGCTTAAAGGTATTTCCAGGAACTTGAATTCGTTCCCGTCTTACAAAATTACAAGGGTATCTCCATATTCAGTATTTCTGTCAAATTTAGAATTCAACAGATTCATTTTTAGCTATAATTTGGATTAGCACAATTTTAAGACAGATTTTATAGTCAATGATGCCATTGCTTGTATTTTAATAAGAGATTAATATGCTTCCAGGAACTCGAATTGAATTTCAGACGAAAAACCGAGTCATTTTTTTTAATGAAAATACCCAAGAAAGGTTTCAGTTCAAAATTTGGATATCAGCGGTGTTTATTGGGGAGGAGTGGACTAGACCCAAAGATTTCCGCCACCCATCTAGATTTTGAAAATACATTAAAGTTCCTCCCCTAATTTAGTGAGTTGACACTATTGTGTCCTATTTTTTTTTTCTCCCTAACGATTTGCTTTATAAAAGTAAGGGCTTGTTTACAGGAATCAGCCAGATATTAAAAGTACCATAAAAAAACGAGGTCTATTACTTGCTGAATTATTTTATTCTGAAGGTCTTTATGAGTAATAAACCTACCTTAACCCGTTTGAGGTAAGTAAACCAGTTTAGCCGAGTGGTTGGAGCCCCGGACTTGAAATCCTGAGGTCAAGAGTTCAAGCCCTGGTGTCGCTGGTTATTTGGTTTGGAACGCGGGTCAGTGGCGTGACCCTGTAAGCTCGGCCATAGTTGATCCAGATCGAAGTGGGTACCTGGAGAAATCTGGTGGAAAAACACGGGAAGTGTCGGGTGATTTGCCCACAACCACGCACTGCACTCCCGGTCGAAGGCATCGAATCAGGAGATCGGTACCTGCGCAACACACACCCTTGGTCAGCATGCGAAAAAGTTTAAAGTTTTTTTAACCAGTTTAAGCTAAACTCGTTTAAATTAAAAGCATATCAAAATAAAAACATATCCCTCTCGAACGCACGGTGGATCTATTTATGCCTGAAAACTGCAGAACGCACGGTGGATCTATTTATGCCTGAAAACTGCAATTTTCCAAGATTTTTCTTTTAACTGTTTCAAAATTGTAGTTATTATGGGGGTATCATATTTGTCAGTGTTGCGACGTTAAATCGTGCAAATAAACTAGGTAAGTAGTAAGCTAAATTTGACAACGCTTACACCTTCAAAAGGACAGCTACACCTTCTTGGACTATTTGGTGCCAGATGTTTTCAGTTATTTTTGTCGAATTTTCACCCACCTTTCTTCTTTGTAAGTTGTCGTACACAATTGCAAAAAACTACGTAACTCCATATTGTGAAGGGTCTTTTCCATTAAAAATTGGATTCATATTTTTTTTCAATTTCTTGGGATAAAAATTAGGTTCCGTTTGATCAGAGTGGGGGTCGTTCTCATTAAAAATAGGATGTTTTTCAATAAAAAAATTGTTTCTGGTTCCTTAAAATAGATGATACGTTCCTGAAAAAGGCTGTGTATCTCTCAGACTGCCTGTCTTGGCTTTTTCTTCAATTAGTCATGAATTGATGGCAACTTGATGGCATTGATGGAATTGATGGCAGATTGAGTCCCAAAGTATATATATATATATATATATATATATATATATATATATATATATATATATATATATATATAATATATATATATATATATATATATATATATATATATATATATATATATATATATAATATATATATATATATATATATATATATATATATAATATATATATATATCTATATATATATATATATATATATATATATATATATATATTATATATATATATATATATATATATATATATATATATTATATATATATATATATATTATATATATATATATATATATATATATATATATATATATATATATATTATATATATATATATATATATACTTTGGGACTCAATCTGTCAAAGTTCACCTTTTCAAAATGTAATTCGAGGGGTTACAAATTCCCAACCACTTGGTGTACATCTTGTAGCATCTTCTAAAACTTTATTTTAAAAAAATACCTGTCTGTATTTCCGTCTGTTGTCTTCAGTGTTTTCAGTACTAATGTCTGCGAATCGCTTTCCAATGGTAGCGGTTGACTCATCAGCGGCCAAAATACCTTTACCAGGAGCAACAATGGCGTTGGCAATCCTCTTCAATTCTTCTTGGAGTTCAGGGGGTGGATAGTTGAAGTAGGTAGTCATTGTTTAATCTAGAAGATGACAAAAATTTAAAAGCTGCGCAGAGCCAAAGGGCACAATGCCCTATTTTAAGAAATGATATTTTTAAGCCCAATGTCAATAGCTAAGAACTTTGTACACTAAAACATCAATTAACACTATATTAAGCGTTCTTAATATATCACTTTTCAGGGTAGAAAAAAAACCTTGCGTTCGACAATTCTCCACAGTGGTTTGGGCTCGAGTTCATTAGAAGATAAGGCCTATTCACAATGAGATTTGACTAATACCGTGATATAACTAGCGCTAATTTGAGCCAATTAGAATTTTTCATAAAATTTTTCAACCAATCAGAAAATATTTTCGAAAAATCGAATTGGCTAGCTAATTTCCGTGTCAATAAAATCTCATTGCAAATGGATTTATAGTAAGCCAAAGCTATAAAACAAAAAATAAATGTACTTAGGAACCTAAACCGTCTCTGGTTCTTAATCTTACTAGGTTGCTAGCTACCGCTTCAACCCGGATGTAATTTTAATGACAAGCGGAGTCTAGTAATAAAGGTCCTTGATTAGCTATTCCTAAGAGGGGAGGCCACTCACATGGCTATTATGGGGAAGTCTAATAAGTTGCGCAATTCACGAACATTTAGAGGGGGAATCTATTTTCTGAAGTCTAAGGGGGAGCAATTTTTGACATTTTTCAACTTTTTCTATGAATTACCAAAAATAGCCATTTTTCAATAGAAATTCCCTAGAAAATATATTTTCAAAATATAAGGGGTAAGCAACCTCCCCTCATCCCTCTCCCAAATTGATGCCACTGAGCCTACTATTCCTCTGTGTGCAATAATTGTTAATGCAAACCAAGACCAGTTGAAGAAAAACATCCAACTTTACTCTTTCTGACAAGTCAAAATTTTACACATTAAATAAAACTTATAAATCAATACTGAATAAAGTGAATCATGCAAAAAACTGTGGTTGGTGGAAAAACCTATGGTTGCATTTTGAAAAAAAATTCGTGAAAAAATTAAAAATATGAATAGAAATAAAAAACATACATAAAAATAAAATACAATAAAATTATATAAAATAAAAAAAATTAAACATTATCTGAAAAAATAGCATTTCATTAGTCTTTTGGGTAAAAATGTGCAGTCTTACTCTTCGTCGCTAACCATACTGAAGATAAATAAACTACGACGGAGACCAATTTTATTCCGTCAATGATTAAATAAAAATATGCTTAAAATATGTAGAAGTAATTGAGAAGCCCCTTTTAACATCAACAATGCCCAAGTATTCTACCACTAAACGATGGAATAAAATCACATACGAAAATCCCCTCCAAAAGGTAATTTTTTTCTAGCCAATCAAAAATTCCCTGGCTTGAAATCGTTGCCCATTTGACCCTTGACCGCAGGATACGACCGTGTGGCATCTCCTTACGGCAGGGAGAGCTGCAAATATTTGGTCCTAATTCCAGTACAAGTAACTAAATTAGGTTATAACAAAACAGCTATGATAGCTGTTTTTATGAATTTGAGTTCCCCGAATTTGTCCAATATCATGTTTTCAAAGTCAGCTGAGAAGTCTCCAAAATATTCGAGAAACAAGGAAAAACTTTGGATCCATATCTGATCTCGTTTTTATCATACAGTTCGTGGTAACGAACTGTAAGTCAGGATTCAATGGATTCAGGATTCAAGTCAGGTTCAATGGTAACCGAAACTCTAGAAAACGGAATTTTGATACCAATAGATACATCAAAAGAATTAGATTTTAATGCTGATTTCAAATATATAAGTTTCATCAATTTTAGTCCTACCCATCAAAATTTACGTGCCTGAGAAAATTTGGCTGATTTTCGAAAAAAGGGGAAAAGACCCCCTAAAATATATAGAACCTTAATGAAAATCACACCATCATATTCAGCGTATCAGAGAACCATACTGTAGAGGTTTCAAGCTCGTATCTACAAAAACGTGGAATTTTGCATTTTTTGCCAGAAGAAAGATCACGGATGCGTGTTTGTTTTGTTGTTGTTTTGTTTTTTTTTTCTTTCCCCAGGGGGTGATCGTATCGACCCAGTGGTCCTAGAATATCGTGGGAGGGCTCATTGGAACGGAAATTAAAAGTTCTAGTGCCCTTTTTAAGTGACCAAAAAAATGGAGGGCAACTAGGCCCCCTCCCACGCTCATTATTTTCCCAGTCACCCGATCAGAATTTTTAGATAGCCATTTTGTTCAGCATGGTCAAAAATATGATAAGTATGTCTTTTATGATGACTTAATCCCCCGAAGTCCTCGGGGGAGGGCTGAAAGTTATGAACTTTACCCAATGTTAGCATATAGTATTGGTTATTGGGAAGTATACAGACGTTTTCTGGTAGTGGGGGGGGGGAGTTATGTGGGAGGATCTTTCCATGAAGCAAGTTTTCATGGGGGAAGGGACATTGCTATGAAGGGGACGCCGGATTTCCCAGCATTATTTTAAAAAAAGATAAGAAATTAAATAAAAAAAAACAAGTTTTTCAACTGAAAGTAAGCAGCAACATCAGAACTTAAAACGAACAGAAAATATTACGTATATGATTGGGTTCACCCCCTAGTCAATACCTCGCTCTTTAAGCCAAAGATTTTTTAGTACTTTTTTAGATTTTTTTGGTTTTTTAGTATTTGTTAGTTTGACTTTCTCACAACTCTATTTTTTTAACAATAAAAAACTTTAGCGTAAAGAGCGAGGCGTTGAGGAGGGGACAGCCCCTTTCATATACGGAATAATTTCTGTTCGTTTTAAGTTTTAACGTCGTTCCTTACTTTCAGTTAAAAAAAACTTGTTTTTTCTTTTTATTTAATTAGCTTAAAGCTTAGAACGGATTGACTTGTAGCCTAGTGATATTCAATTTTTACATCAACACTTGGCACAATAGCAGAAATTAACTACTGATAAAGTCACCAGATAAAAAATGTTTGAATGACAAAGGGCACGTGTTTCTTTCTTTTTCTTACCAAAAGTACGTTTATCAAGCCAACGCGTGCCTCTTGGACACGTGCCGCTTTGTCATTGATATATTCAAGGGCACCCATATAAATGTCTCCAAGAAGGGGACGAGACTACAAAAAAACTTTTTTTCTACAAAAAAAAAATTGGGGAACTAATGGTACTTTCGCATTATATGGGCCTCTCTAAAAAGTCAAGTTTGGTTAATGCTAATGAAAGAAAATAAAATAGGATGACTATTTAATAGTTTAGAAACAAATTTGGGCTGTATATTTGCACATTAGGGGGGGGCAAAGCATTGCATATATTAAATACGTAGCCTAACCTAACCTAGGTACCTTTTCCCCCATCTAAACTCCAAAAAAACACAGTTTAATATGGTATACACAATTAAAACCAGGCTAGACAAAGTATTTCTCTCAGTGGTGTCTTGAATCATCTTGTATCAAAACGGGTTTTTCAACCCCCGTTTGACTGTAGCATCTAGCATATCTTATATGACTTCTTTAGAGGCCCATATAATGCGAAAGTACCTAACTAATTCTCCAAATGTGGGGAAATGGCTCAATTTCTTTATTTTTTTTTTCTTTTGTCTAGTTTTAGAACTAAACTTTCCAATCCCTTGTTAATACTTTTTTCAACGTGAATTTTATATTTGATTCACATTAATTTTTGGTGAATTGCTCACCGAAAATTTGTTATTTTACCCAATTTCTAAAATACTGGAAAAAAATCTCGCCCCCAAAAAAGCAACTTTAGTCTAGAGCGTATCCAGGATTTTTGTTTTGGGAGGGGGGATACAAAAAATTAAAAGCGCATCCAATTTTTTTCATACATTTCTGTTACGTTTTTACAAGTAAGACAAAAATTACGGGGAGGGGGTCAATCCCGGTACCCCCCCCCCCCAGATACGACCTTGACTTTGGAAAAACCCCGCGTTTAAGTAGCTTGAATGCACGTTTGACGAAACATTGATGGGATTATGTTGCATAGTTGCGGTCTTTCCGTCCCGTATGAATAAATGATGAGCAGTCACACGTGAACAAGATTGACAAATTAAGCAATTTCAACATGGATACTACACCTTTCTTTACGTTTCGGAAGAATTCACCTTAAATAAAAATTACCTTTAATAAAATATCAGTCTTACCGCAAATGTCAGCGTTATAAATAGTAGAAATCGCAAGTTAATTGTCAAAAGAAATTAGTCAAAAAAAAAAAAAAAAAAAAAAAAAGACACCCCCCTTGCTAGAATCATATCTGAACCCTCTGACCCCAAGACCAGACTAGCCTGTAGGCTCAGAAAAGTGTGGAAATAGTATCGTTATCAGCACAAAACATATACCCCATTTATTATGAAACAGAATAAATTAGCGTCAATATATCCTCAGCTATCCATGGACCCAAGGTAGCGATTTCGAATGTAGAAAGTTAATAGTGAAACAAGTAGATTCGCCACTAAACCCATAGTTTTATATAGATAGATAGATAAGTGTATTAAAGCCAAAAATACGGCCATGAACACAAAAAGATCACAAATAACTTACATCGGCGATCATCATAAAAAGCACAAATATAATGAACTTGCTTAAGCAATCATCAACAAACACTTAAATGAAACAAACACTTAAAAACAAGTTTTTTCGACTGAAAGCAAGGAACAACAATAAAACTTAAAACTAACAGACATTAATTCATATGTGGGAGAGAGGTGCTGCCCCTTCGTCGACCCTCTCTCTTTACGCTAAAATTTGACTTTGTCATAATTCTTTAAGAAAGACTGCTCAAACACAAGAGCCGTTGAATTTCAATAAGAAGTGTTTAGCATAGTTTTATTAGATTAAAGAAAATTTGGTACTCTTCTATTAAACGGACTCTTTTATATACGGCAATGCATACCAGTCACGAAATAGACTTAGACGCGTGATGAAAACAGGTTTACAATGCCTTCTGGGATATAAACAAAGGCAAGAACTGTATTTAAATTGTTGTTTTTTGGGTTTAGGGGGGGGGGGGAAGATACCTAGGTTAGGTTACGTATTCAATAAATGGTATGCTTGCCCCCCCCCCCCTAATGTGCAAATATATAGCCCAAATTTGTTTCTAAACTATTATATATTCATCCTATTTTTTTTTTCATTAGCACTAACCAAACTAGCACTATATAAAATAGTCCGTTTAATAGAAGAGTGCCGAAAATTTTCTTTGCAACAGGTTGTTGTTACAACGTTGCAACAGCACTGCTCAAACACAACCTACTGGCACATTACAACAATTACAGCACAAGAAAAGTAGGGCCTAAATAACTTAAATCCTTCGAAAACCATATGAAACATTTGCTGGGGACATAGAAAAAAAAACACTTCTGTAGAAAGCGGTAAGTTCGTGAGAAGTGAAGTTTCGTTAATGCTAATGAAATAAGGATGAAAATATAATTGTTGTGAACAAAATTGGGCTATATATTTGCACATTAGGGAGGTGGGGGTAAAGCATAGCATATATTAAATATGTAACCTAACATAACCCAGCCTAGGCACCTTTCAGTCCCCCTAAACCCCAAAAAACTAAAGCTTAAATATAGTTCCCGGAGTGAGAAACCTTTTGTAATGCCTATCTTTATACAGCGTCTCATATCAGTACCGGGTATCGCGTATGTTTTCGCAATAAACTTACCGCTTTCTACAAAAATACCAAAAAAAAACATGAAGGTTAGCCAAAACCACAGTATATAAATTATAGGCAGTATGATCTTTCCCTAACTCACCCATTATAATAACCCGAACCGAGGTGCGAGTGCTCCAGAGAACGTAGAAACATAAGCGACATTAGATCTTCACGGGTAGACAAGTCAGATTTCTCTTGAACGAGAAACTTGGTTTCAACGCTGGAACACTAAATTTTGAAGAAACTAATTTTAAATTAATATATTTCAATACATATATGAAAATCGGTAATTAGTAGTGCAATATTATTATTAGATGTTTTTAGGAATTAAAAGTAGGTTTCAAAAGCATTTTGAGAAAGTTTCTGCCAAAATACGCGTTAAAGGGTAATTGGACCGCTGATGGCAGATCAAATGAGAGGAGCTGTTTTTACGCGCTAATGCAAGAAGAAGTGGGAGGATCTGTTTGTTCGCACCGAGAATGAAGAGCCAAAAATTATATGCGGTAAACTTACTGTTATATCTTTATACTGTGGCCAAAACATAACCTGTAAACCAATAAGCCAGTGCTATGACCAGGTGTGCTAGTAGGGGGAGGGGGCTCTGCCTCCCCTAGATTTGGAAAATATCTTCTTCTGTATTTTTTTGTACAAATATCTTGCTTTAGGTATTTTCATTTTTTAAAATCAAAACAAGAAAATTCGGTACTTATACATTAGAAATAACCCACCGCTATAGACTGTACAAGGAAACCAGACTAACGGGTATTTGCTAGATAAATGGAGCGCAAAGCGTGATTTCTTATTGCGTTTACAATATTTAAACTGTTGTTTTTTTGGGATTTAGGGGGGAGGGGGAGGTACCTAGGTTGAGTTAGGTTACGTATTTATATATGCTATGCTATACTTTCCTATGCTTTACTATAAATTAACGTTATAAAGTTTATAACAATTCTTTAAAATTTATGCCATTGATACCATGCAAACGTGTTTGCTGTAATAGTCATGATTTAAATAGGCTTATCTTTTGAGTAGAAAGGACAGTGAGAAATCGAATTGTTTGCAATGGTCACATTTTTTTAAAAACTAGGAAAAATCCGGAATTCAAAATTTTGGTACTCCTTTATTAAACGCACTCTTTTATATAGTGCTAGTTTGGTTAATGCTAATGAAATAAAATAGAAGGATGAATATACAATAGTTTATAAACAAATTTGGGCTATATATTTGCACATTAGGGGGGGGGGGGCTTTGGGTAAAGCATAGAATATATTATTACGTAGCCTAACCTAGGCACCTTCCCCCCCCCCTAAACCCAAAAAAACAACATTTTAAATATCGTATATGCAATGAAAACCACGCTATACATTGCATTACCCTATAGCGGTGTCTTAAATTAACCCGTCAAAAACAGGTGTTTGATGACTGGTTTCCATTGCAGTATATAAAAGAGTGCGTTTAATACAAGAGTACCAAAATTTTTAATGTAACACCTCAGTATAGAGTTATGCAGTTTTTGTTAGTAGCACGCACCAATTTAAAAAAAGAAACGTGGAAGTAAACATCGGTACTGATGTATTAGCCAGATTACACGCGAAAATTGTATCGCGAAAAACTAGTCAAGCAACATCTTTACCAAGACAATTCTTTTGTCTCGCTAGGCAAACAGGCAAACTCAATCCGTGAACAATATTTTAACTTTAGTTTTTGGGGTGGAGGGGCAAAAAAAGGTACCTAGGTTAGGTTATGTATTTAATATATGCTATGCTTTACCCCCACCCCCTAATATGCAAATATATACCCTAAATTTGTTTCTAAACTATTATATTTTCGTCCAATTTTGTTTTATTTAATTAGCAATACTCAAACTTCACTTCTTGTGTGTTTTCTGGCTAATACATAAGTACCTAAAAATCAGAAAAAAATACGCTAAAAATATATGGGACCAATCAGGGTCGTACCCAGGATTTTTGCTCGGGGGGGGGGGGGGGGGATTTTTTGTCTTTTTTGGGCGGGGGGGGGGTACAAAAAACTTTGAAAACGCATAAAAAATGTATTTTTATGCATTTGTATGACGTTTTTACGAGTCGAACAAACATTTCGGGGGGAGGGGTAAACCCCCTAGCCCCTCCCCTGAATACGGCCTTGGCACCAAGCAGTTTCAGAGTGTAGCTGTATTTGGGAATGAACAGATTCCTAACACTTTAATTTTTTATAAATAAAAAAAAGCACTGTCAAATCTAGTACTCTTGTATTATTCAGAACACACTCGAGAAGATTGCTGAATGTAAGATCTATGAAAACCAGTTTCATAGCCACAAAGACAACTGACGGGTGACTGAAAGCATTGGAATTGTATCATTTAGGCTATATATTTGCACATTAGGGGGGGGTGATTATATTGATATTCAAAACAAAAGTATTATATTTTCATCATGTTTTGGTATATTTCATTAGGATTAACATACCGTCACTTCTTGAGTGTGTACTGGCTAATACAAAAGTACCTCAAATCTAATTAATTAGTTGTGTCTATTTGTTTTCACGGTTCAACGTGGCAACACTGAAAGGTACTGCTGTCCTAAAAACTTCATAATTTGAAACAACCAAAACAAATATCTTAGAAAATCGGTGTTGTCAGGTACGAGTAGACCTAAAATGGGTCCAAGAGGGGGTACTTTATTATGATGTCCTTGGTACTTGAAGTCTTCTGAATTTCTAGGATTATCCAAAAATGAAAAAAAAACACAAGAAAAGGCACGCTACCTGAGGTCAACTGACCCAGAGGGTAGGGGAGGTTGCTGCATCGCAAGATTATCCTAATGAGAAATTGATGAAATTAGTCTAGGAGTTCTCTTATTGGTTGGGTAGTGTAGTTTTCATCTTGAAGGCGAATTCGTTTTCTCAAAATGGGTTATTTTATAAGTCATGTAAGAAGTTTACATTAAGTTTAGCAAAGTGAATTTTAGGTACTATAGAGAAGAATAATAAAAATTAAAACCTTCATTTTTGACCCATCCCCAATACAGCTAGCTTGCAAATTATTTATAAAGTTACCTTTGAACAAGAAACTAAAAACACCGCTTTCCACAAGACTTATAGAAAGAAACTGAAGGAAATGTTTCTAAGCTCACGGGACAAAGACATGCTTGGGCGCAGTTCCAGGGGATCTCTAATAACGATCGAAACTTTAAGGACATCCGAAGGGCAAAGAAAACGAAAAGACCTCAAAATAAAGTAAAACTGTACTGCTTGTCTTCTTATAGATAGCAAAATAGACTGAACTGGGTTATTTTGATAAATTTGTCTGTCAAAGGAGTAGTCAAGAAAAGGAGGGGTTTGGGGAGATGGTTCCAGAGTGAAGCAAATCTATTTAGTCCTTGTCCAATCAAAAGAAAACACCCTCACATTTTTGTCTTTTTACTTTTGGGGGGGGAGACTGTGAAGAAAGTCTAAATGGTCTTGTCTAATCAAAAGGTTCTTTTTCTTTAGGGGGGGGGGGGGGGGTAGACACCTAGAACCACTCACATCGATTTCATTTTTTGGGGAAAGAAACTGTTTGAAAATATAGTTCTTCTTCCTTATAGGGGGATATAATAAATGCATAAATTAATAATTAATGAGTGTCCTATTTTTTTCCAGAGGATCGGACACTTAGAAAATATATTTTATTTTATGGGCTCAAATTTCTTCGATTTTTCAGGTGCCTTTAAAAAAAGGACAACAGGTATTACACAACCCCATAGCACAATTCATTTCCGTGCAATATCAAGAGTTTTGCGATCTAAACCTTCTCGTAAAACATATTTTCGTAAAATTTAATTTTTCCGTACAATCGAGGTGCGGCCAAAAAGACGTACAGGTCACACTGCAAGGTCTTTCAAACAGTTCGTGGTAACGAACTGTAAGTAAGGAGCGACCCGGCTCAATGGTAACCGAAACTCTAGAAAACGGGTTTTTGATACCAATAGAAATATAAAAAGAATCAGATTTCAATGCTGATTTCAAATATATAACTTTCATCAAGTTTAGTGCTACCCATCAAAAGTTACGCGCCTGAGAAAATTTGGCTGATTTTCAAAAAAAGGGGAAAGACCCCCTAAAAGTTATAGAACCTTAATGAAAATCACACCATCATATTCAGCGTATCAGAGAACCCTACTGTAGAGTTTTCAAGCTCCTATCTACAAAAATGTGGAATTTTACATTTTTTGCCAGAAGAAAGATCACAGATGCGTGTTTATTTGTTTTTTTTTTTTTCTTTTTTCCCAGGGGTGATCGTATCGACCCAGTGGTCCTAGAATATCGTGGGAGGGCTCATTGGAACGGAAATTAAAAGTTCTAGTTCCCTTTTTAAGTGACCAAAAAAAATGGAGGGCAACTAGGCCCCTCCCACGCTTATTTTTTTCCCAAAGTCACCCGATCAAAATTTTGAGATAGCCATTTTGTTCAGGATGGTCGAAAATATGATAAATATGTCTTTTAGGGTGACTTAATCCCCCGAAGTTCCCAGAGGGAGGGCTAAAAGTTATGAACTTTACCCAATGTTAACATATAGTATTGGTTATTGGGAAGTATACAGAAGTTTTCAGGAGGTTTTTTTTCTGGTAGTGGGAGGGAAGGGTGGGTCGGTGGTTATGTTGGAGGATCTGTTCATGATGGAAGTTTTCATGGGGGAAGGGAAATTGCCATGAAGGGGGCGCCGGACTTGCCAGCATTATTTATTGATTATTGGGAAGTATACAACCATTTTCAGGAAGGATTTTTTCTGGGGGGGGGCTAGAGGAGGGGGTTACTCTGGAGAATATTTCCGTGGAGGATGTTTCTTTGGGGTAAGAGACATTTCTATGAAGGGGGCGCCGGATTTCCAAGCATTAGAAATTAAATCGATCATTAGATGATCAGAAATTAAATAAAAAAAAACAAGTTTTTTCAAATGAAATGTAAGAAGGAATATTAGAACTTAAAACGAACAGAAATTATAACGTATGTGAGGGGGTTCTCCCCCAAGTCAATACCTCGCTCTTTACGCTACAGTTTTTTTAGTGCTTTCAAAAGAGCTATCTATTCTAATTAAACGGCCTTTGTGATTCAGGGGTTTGTGAATCAAAATTTTTTTTTAACTTTTAACGTAAAGAGCGTGGTATTGACTAAGGGGAGAACCCCTTCATATACGTAATAACATATACGTAATAAAAAAACAATAAAAAAACAAGCGATACGGCTCAATAGTAATCGAAACTTTTAAAAACGGAATTTTGATGTCAATAAATGTATCAAAAGAATGTGTTTATAATGCTGATCCTAAATATATAAATTTTATTAAGTTTAGTATTACTCATCAAAGGCTACAAGCCTGAGAAAACTTACCTGATTTTTTAAAGAGGGGGGAAACATCCCCTACAAGTGAAAGAATTTTAATGAAAATCACACCGTCAGAATTCAGCGTATCAGAAAACCCTATTACATAGGTTTCAAGCTCATATCTGCAAAAATCTGCAACTTTGTATTTTTTGCCAGAAGAAAAATATACGAATATAGAAGTTAGTTACGTAAGTTAATTTGTAAAGACATCCATTTAGCAAAAGAAAAGTAAAATTTTTATGCAAATAAAAGCTGCATTAACTAAAAAACGATCAGAAATTAAATAAAAAAAACAAGTTTTTTAAACTGAAAGTAAGGAGCGACACTAAAAATGAAAACGAACAGAAATTATTCCGTATATGAAAGGGGCTGTCCCCTCCTCAACGCCTTGCTCTTTACGCTATAGTTTGACTCTGTCTCACAACTTTATTTTTTAAAACAATAAAAAACTTTAGCGTAAAGAGCGAGGCGTTGAGGAGGGGACAGCCCCTTTCATATACGGAATAATTTCTGTTCGTTTTAAGTTTTAATGTCGCTCCTTACTTTCAGTTTAAAAAACTTGTTTTTTTTATTTAATCACAAGTAAAGACTTGATTTCGAGAGGAGAGTGCAGATACAGTCAGACCAGCAAACAGAAGGCAACTGAATTAATTTAAGAAAATTCAAGGAGAAAATCGTGCAAAAAGCAGACAACGGAATTAATTGAAGAAAGTTTAAGGGGAAAATCGTACAAAAAGCAGGCAACTGGATTAATTGAAGGGAATTTAAGCAGAGAATCGTGCAAAACACAGGCAACTGAACTAATTGAAGGAGATTTAAGGGGAAAATCGAACAAAAAGCAGGCAACTGAATTAACTGAAGGAAATTTAAGGGGAAAACCGTACAAAAAGCAGGCAACTGAATAAATTGAAGGGAAGCTAAGGGAAAATTGTGCAAAAAGCAGGCAACTGAATTAATTGAAGGAGATTTAAGGGGAAAATCGAACAAAAAGCAGGCAACTGAATTAATTGAAGGAAATTTAAGGGGAAAACCGTACAAAAAGCAGGCAACTGAATAAATTGAAGGGAAGCTAAGGGAAAATTGTGCAAAAAGCAGGCAACTGAATTAATTGAAGGAAATTTAAGGGGAAAATCGTACAAAAAGCAGGCAACTGAATTAATTGAAGGAAATTTAAGGGGAAAATCGAACAAAAAGCAGGCAACTTCATTAATTAAAGGAAATTTAAGGGGGAAATCGTATAAATTGGATATATTTCGGTGAGAAACAGTGTAAGCGTTCTGCAGAGGAGTTGAATGCCTAACGAATCAATCAGCAGATACATATTCTGCAAAACAATGCCAGATGTATGAAAAGTGAACCAGAATAACCAGGTGTTTTTGCTTTGTCTAAAAATATTCCCAAGCAAGAGCGAAGAATATTTTCATTATCCCTTATGGGCAAGGGCGTATCCAGGAATTTTTGTCTGGGGGGTATTATTTTTTACGGGGTGTTTTACACAAAAAACTTCCAAAATTCATCAAAAATAAGTTTATATACATTTTGTCACATTTTTAAGAGAAGAACAATCTTTTTTGGAGGGGGGAGTTAAACCCGGTAGCTCTCTCCCCCCATACAGCCATTCTTAAGGGATTTTTGTTTTTTAATACATTTTATTTGTGTTGAATTCCATATTAAAAATTTTTTTGAGAGATTTTGTCCGGCCTTCAGTTACAGCAATTCAAAAGATGGTATGTCTTTAGACACTGAAGGTGGTCAGGATGTCTTTAGAACCAAAAAAGATATCAATCAATACTGCAGTCAAAATAGCATATTACAATTGATTGCAATTGATTTCCATCACAGATATCCAATGAAAACCATTCTCTTTCAAAAAGAATGGTTTCTAATATCATTTGCAATCGATTGCACAAAGCTGTATTGAAAGTGGGGCAAGTCTGCCCAGTTTGGGTTTTCATCTCAGGTTAACAATGTCACAACTCCTTTTGAGTCATAACAGCCACCTTGTAACTATGACGAAAAAAAAAAATTTAAACAGAAAATAAGGAGCAACATTAAAACTTAGAACGATCAGAAATTCCGTATATAAGGGGGACTGTCCCTCGCTCTTTCAGCTAAAATCTTAAAAAAAATACTCTTCAAATCTTTAGAAATCTCACTTTAAATTATTTTAAAAAAATACTTATTCTTCAAGTTCAACGGCCCTTGCGTTTCATGATTCGTTCTTAAAGGATTCAACAAAAAGTCAAACTTTAGCGTAAAGAGCGAGAGATGAGGAAGGGACAGAGTCGCTCATGTACAGAATAATTTTTGTTCGTCTTAAGTTTTAATGTTGCTCCTTATTCAGTTGAAAAAATTGTTGTTTTTTTTTATTTAATTTCTTAACGTTTTTTCAAATTATGCCGGGAAATCCCCCTCCACCCGCGTAAAATTTCTCCTGGTAAATGCCCAACGGGAACTTTCGTCCACACGGAGCTAAGCCACATGGAAAATCCTCTGCAGAATTTCCCTCCGGAAGATTTCCGTATAATTGCTTTATGTAAGCAATGGGCAATTTGCATAACTTACAACTCTTTCCCCTGTGGCTGTGGGGGGGGGGGGGGGTCATGTCATCCCCAGAGGCGTAGTTAATGAACCATTTAACTATGCTGAATCAAATGACTTAAAATGTCAAATCAATCTTAAAATTTTTATCGGGTTTCTTTGGGAAAAAGGGGGCGTGTGAGGGGGCTAGTTGCCCTCTTAACGGAAAAAAATCGTAAAGAGGAAACGAGGATAATAACAGCCATTGAAAAATAGAAGAGAACTATGCAAACATTTCTGTCGATACCAGTTTTCGACCGTCTTCCATGCAGAATGATAAAAAAAATATATAGATATAAAGGAGGCCCTAGACGGTCAATCATTTTGATCAAGTTTCCGTCAATCGATTGACGTGTGCTTCAATCTACCTACCCTTCAATCTCGATCACAGCTAATCTAACACACTGTTTTTGGTCAAAATGATTGAATCATTCAAACTTTCTATCAATCACCGTGAAAGCTTGACTCAAGCGTCAAACAGGTTCCTAGACGGTCAATCCTGCTTGAGTCAATCGATTGACGGAATTTTTTAATCAAATTGATTGACCGTCTAGGGGCCTTCTTAAGTCCAAAGGATAATATAAAAACCAAACCTTAAAACAAACACTAAAACTAAAATAGGAATGGCCCTTTCCAAGTAACAAAGTGTGCTGAAACAAAGACATGATCCCAGGTAGAAATATGGTATTTTTTTTAGAGGATTTTAAAGGCCAGGTTGGTAGAAAAAGGGATACCATTGGTAGAAAAATAGGGATAATTTGTAAAAATAGGGATACCATTGGTAGAAAAATAGGGATAATTGGTAGAAATTGGGATATCCTAGCCCAGGTAAATTTGGCTTAGGAAAAGAAAATAGTAGCGGTTATAGTCTGCTGCAATTTTAAAGCTCTGACAATGTAGTTACAAAAAATACAATATTTAGTCATCAAATGGGCCATAAGTTAATATGGCACGCACATGATGGTAAGACGGCTAATCTTATTGAATATGCTATTGTAAACCCAAGACTGGCAGTCCTGATGCAAGATACAAGGGTATATAGGAGTAGCCTAATGTTATTGATGTTAAAAATAAGGATCATCAAGTAGTCCTAGGGTTAATGAAATCTATGAAGGGTAACTAACTTCTGGGAAGTTATGACGTTGGTAAGCGCCAGGATGAGAATATAAAATAAATTATCCAGGAGCAATTGAAAATTAAACTAGAGTATAAATTGAACAATCTAGAAGATGGAAGGAGCCATTTTAGGAAAATAGTTTGTGAAATAACAGATAGCGTCTTAGGGAGGAAAGTTAAAAAAACAGCTATGAATATTGGTAAAAATACTTTGTTTAGTGGGATGAAGAAGCGCTAGTACAAGTAGTATTTGAGTTATAGATCATATGAAAATAAAAGGACGGTAAAGAAAGTAGAGAAATAATTAAAATATAAGTTAAGGAGGTGCGAAGTGGAGGTCATGGACTAAATTACTGAAAATTTAGGAGTTGCGGCCAGACGACATAATAGTAAAATATTGTATTGGCATCTAAAAAACTGAGAGGGAACAGTCAATCTGTTTTCAAAATTTTGAAAAAAAAGCATTGATATGGCTTAAAATTCTACTCAAATAACAGGAATTGTATTTTCATAACTAAAGCCAGACGAAAAGAAACAGGCATAGACCTGTCATGTAGGCAAATTTCAGGACCCTCTAGAGGGAGAAGGAGTGGAGGTAGGTACTTAAATACCTACCCGGGACACAATTCAGCCTGTAGACGCATCCCTGAAAGTTCCATTTTCCTAACCTAACCCCTTTTGAAGATAGCCAAAGTAGAATTTTACCGAAAGAGCGGCTCTCATGAGTGAATCATTAAAACTATCAAACTAGAAGAAAACATTGAAATTATAAATGAGTCCATCACGCGGAGCTGATTAACCGAATTAATCAGCTTTCAGAAAAAAATTATCGCAAAAGGCCCAAAGACTGCATTTTAACCTAACAATTGTCTCTAACAAAAAAATAATAATAAAACTCACTTAAAATTTCCTTAGTCTTACTGCCAAATTTGTTGCAAAGTGACTAGAGAAAATTCTCTTGAAAGAGTTGATTTTCTTGTTTAGATCAATGCGCCAAGTCTATTTAGTGACGTTTGATAACGCTATCTCCTTCGACCGCCTGAAGGGTCAAACACTCAATGTCACCTGTTTACACCATAAGGCCACAATCAGTAAATGCAATTTTTATCTTTAAATATTGCCAGCACTGGTGCATTATATGGGCACTTTTAAAAAGTCAAGTTTGGTTAATGCTAATGAAATAAAATAGGATGAATATATAATAGTTTATAAACAAATTCGGGCTATATATTTGCGCATTAAGAGGGGGAGGGGGTAAAGCATAGCATATATTAAGGGGCGACTGGTGTCGACGCACAAAAAGCATACAATTCAACTTCCATAATAGGTGGCTTCGAAAATTAACGGGTTTTAAAAGGAATGACCTACATTTATTAAGGCAGTGTTTTCATGTCTCTCTGTTAAGGGTCGTTACTTCGCTGAATAATTTCCGGATTACCAATTCTGAATTTTTTTTTTCCAGAAAATTAAAAAGCATAGAGATTACTTAATCTAGTGGCAAGAATCTGTAACATTTTAGGAAGAATCTAACATTTAGCAAACTCTTACAGATGACTAGTTGTCATCAAGAATGTGTGGTTTGACTAGTAAGAAGGGAGTAAGAAATGGTTGAAGTTTTCAAATGAATAGTTTAGAGCAAATGTTTCTATACAAAATGCCTTGTACCCTGACGGAAGAAAATAAAAAGAATGAGCCAGAGGTGATTTTAGATAAACTGGCAATTTTAAGAAATGAAATTATTTTGATTGAGGAAAATTTTATGCGCGGGGAGAATTTTTCTGAGGGGGAACCATCTGAGGAGTGAATTAGCTGACGCAATAAATACTTGAGTAACTAAAGTAAACTTTCGTTAAAAACCTAATTTGAAACTTGATTTTTCATTAGGTTTGCCCAACTCGTTAAAAACTGAAACATTTTCTCAGAAGCAAGGCCGTATTGAGAGGTGTTTTAACCCCTCTGGTATTTTTGTCAGACTCGTAAAAACTCAACCAAAATATATATAAAAAAAATTTGATGTTTTTTTAGGCCCCCCCCCAAAAAAAAGAAAACCAGACAGATACTGTCTTGCCAGACAAGACAGTCATGCAATCAATTTTATTTGTCCCTCGATCAGTGGCATAATTTTATCAAAATCCTGGGGGGGGGGTGGCGAAGTTGGAGCTAATTTTCCCAAATCAAATGAAAATGACAGTGAAAAGTGAGAAATGATCCATATACTACCATAAAGACAAAAATATACTAAAGAAAACTGCTTGTTTCTCTGGATACTTGTATTTTGCAGGCTTATCTTAGTGACAAAGCTAAAATTCAGCTGGGTGGGCAAACTGAGGTCTAGATGGGGGGGGGGCAAAATTGGGTGTAGAGGGACCAGTCCCGCTCCTGTCCCATAGCAAATTATGCCCCTGCCTTCGATCCGTTAAGAAATGGCTCGCAGATTTTGGTAATTTACGGTACTTGTAAGCACCACAATTACTTTTTGAGCCTTGACTAAGTCCTGGTCTGTATTTTCTTCTTTCGTGACAGAAGCAATTGTACTCCTTACGAAATCGCGCATCGTTCTATGCATGAAGGGGTTAGAAAAATCATAAAGATGGGGCTTTCCTTTTATCTTTTGGCCGAGACTGACCTTCAAAATAGATTTTTTTTTTTTTTTTTTTTTTTTTTTGAAGAAACTCCTACCACGGTTTTAGCATTATCTAGACAGGATAATTTCAATGACAAGGACAGCTAAGAAGTATAAATTTATTTCCAGTATATAGTAATAACATACATATGTAGAAATACATTCGTTTTCAGCATTTGAGACTTTTTTTAGTGTACGCAGTAAATAAACATTAATTCCGAATTACATTATCTTTGAAGCCATGTATGCAGTTTTATTTACCCGTCAACTCGTTTAGAAATGGCTCTCGGATTGCCATATTATGAGATCTTCTTCCCTCCAGAATTTAGGGTAATAAAGCTTCCATATATAATTTTGATCTAGCCCTATGCTACCATTGCTGAAACATAAGACACAAAACTCGAATACTCAGTCCTCAAACCGCAAACAAATACTTTTTTTCATTTGCCTGCCTCTATGGTAGGCCTGCACTATTTCTGTAGCTAAATTCGGTACTTGTGCACTGGCTGGTGCACATCGCACAAGTTATAACTGTACAACTGTACCCACCGCTATAACTGTATCAAGGAAACCAGACACGAAACCCGACAAACGGGTATTTGCAATAGAGAAATGGAATGCAAAGCGTGGTTTCCATTGCGTTTGCAATATTTAAACTGTTGTTTCTTGGGGTTTAGGGGGGGAAAGGTACCGAGGTTAGGTTACGTATTTAATATATGCTATGCTCTACCACCCCCCCCCCCAACGCGCAAATATATAGCCCAAATTTGTTTCTAAACTATTATATATTCATCCTATTTATTTTTTTTATTAGCATTAACCAAACTTGACTTCTTTTGTGGGTACCATATAATGCACAAGTACCCTAAATTCTTAGACCTTGTAATAACCAATATTTAGATTTTCCCGATATGACACTAAACAAAATTTTAATCTATCACAAAGGAGGGTAGGGGGCTTGATCAAGATACAAAAATCACACTTCTTGTGTGATCGCACACAAGAAGTGTGCCCTTATCATACACAATTCTGTTTAAACTTTAGAGCAGATGTATTGCAGATTGGGAGTCAGTTAAGAGAGAATACTTTCAAACTCTAAACAATAATCTATAAGAGATCTAGGGCAAGGTGGATGGTACACAGTTCAGCAGACAAAATACAGGATCCCAATGGAAGGAGAATATAAAGATTAAGGTCCAGGATGGAATGCATGAAGCTGCTCCACCTCTCTTACCATGGACAGATTCATTTGTATAAATTTGTCTCTGATTAGAGTAATTTTTTGAAATTTGTTTTGAAAAAATAGTTTTCACCACATGATGATATGGAATCAGGTTTTTATTTATAGGAATAAGATCTATTGACAGTATGGTCTGCCTATCTCCTCTGAAGGGTGTACCAGCACATAAGGCTGATTAAGAAAAACTTTACTACAGCTTTTTGTGAAGCATCCCATTATGAAGCACAACTCATTTTACAAACCAGTCTTATAGTTCGACCCCGTTAACTTAAACAAGTCACTTAAAATATATGGTTTCTAAAAGAATGAAAACAAATCTGATATGAACTAAGAAAAAGGGCTTATATTTATTAAAAATATAGATAATACCTAGAGCAGAATCTTGAAAAATGGATCTGCAACACAAAAAAATGCGCGTGCAAAAAAAAGAAAAAATGCACAAGAAAGTTGGATTATTGAAAACTGAGAGCACAATTTTGCATTCAACCTACAAAAAATTCAATTTTAATAGATTACCTATCCATTAGAAATCTGATGAAAATCTTCTAACACAATTAAAAAAAAGTAGCACTATGAAAATAAAGATTAAAAAAAACCTGAGAAAACTATAAATTTTTCATAAAACGATTGTACCTAATTATGACATATGATACATTACACATGCACATCAGATTTACTAATACAAATTATAACAGTTTTTCATGAAGCATACCTTTAATAGGCTGTTATTCAACTAACACAAATGATGAAAATAGGCTAATTGTTCAACACTCGTAAACCGAAATAAATCATTTTAAATGTTGTTCCATAATATCAAAAGTTCTTACGATCGCAAAAAAGTAGCTTGCACAGGTCGTAAAAGCACAAATAAAAAGAAGTGTACAAACTTGAACAATTTGTCTGTATTACAAAAAAAGACAATGACCCCAAAAAACAAAATGCAGAAAAAGATGCAACTAAGTTAATACTCAGTCTAGCATCCATCCAACAAAATTTAGTTTTAATAAATCGACTATCAAATCGGAATCCGAAGAAATATTGAAATTTTCCTTGAAATGTCATGGAAAAAAGGTTAAAACACCATGAATTCCGCCACAAATTAACTACAGAGACTTATTTTGTAAGCTTCTAATGCTAAGTAAAAATTGCAAGGCTTATTCATAGATTTTTGTCTAATTTAAACTGGAATCAAATAGTTTGTGGGAACGAACTGTAAGTAAGGAGCGACGCTGCTTAATTTTTACCGAAACCAAAAAATCAGAATTCTTGTGTCAATAGTTATATCAAAAGAATCGGCTTATTATGATGATAGTTAGTGTTACCCATCAAAATCTACGAACCTCAGAAAATTTGCCTGATTTCTAAAAAAGTGGGGAAACACCCCCTAAAAGTCAAGAGATCTTAATGAAAATCATATTATCACGTTCTGCGTATCCGAGAACCCTGTTGTAGTAGTTCCAAGCTCCCATCTGCAAAAATGTGAAATTTTGTATTTTTTTTTGCAAGAAGAAAGATCACGGATACGTGTTTATTTGTTATGTTTTATTTGTTTTCCCAAGGGTTATTGTATTGAACCAATAGACCTATATTATTGGAAAAGGACTTATTCCGATGGAAATTAAAAGTTCTAGTGCCCTTTTAAAGTGACCAAAAAGATTGGAGCGCAATTAGCCCTCCCCCTGACATTCACCACCCCTTTTTCCCTAAATCATTCGATCAAAATTGTGAGATATAATGCCCTAACCATGGAGAGAATATGGCCCCCATAGCCCTGGGGATGAATCTTTAAGTTATAAAATTTGCCCATTGTTTACGTATAGTATTTTTTATTGCGAAGTTGGCATAAATTTTTCGGGTGAGGGAGGGGTGGTGAATTTTCTGCTCGGAGGATTTTCCACAGGGAAAATTTTACATGAGGAGAGAAGTTTCCGAGGGGGAAGGGGGTAAAATTTTCTGAGGATATTTTATACTGGGGAAATTTGCCAAAATTCCTATGCGAAATTCTTTTTATTGTCTTACTTTCCCTTTCGTCGACTAAATTTTAAGGATGGAGATGTTAAGGGCAATTGTCCGGGGTAAATTTTTCACCAGGATTGAATTGTCTAGAAGATCTATTTGTGGGAGGGGGAAATTTTTCCGTGGAGGTGGAGCCGGATTTCTTGGCATTATTTGAAAAAACAACAGAAATTAAACTATAAAAAAATTTTTTTAACTGAAAGTAAGCAGCAACAATAAAGCTTAAAAGGAACAGAAATTATTACGTATATACAGGGGTTTCCCTCTCGTCAACATCTCGCTCTTTACGCTAAAGTTAATAACGACTCATGAAACACAAGGACCATTTAATTAGAAATTTTAATTATAAAGTTAATAACGACTCATGAAACACAAGGGTCATTTAATTAGAACAATAAAAATATTTTTTTAAAGTACTAAAAAAACTTTAGGGTGAAGAACGAGGTTCAGAAACAAATTTGGGCTATATATTTGCACATTAGGGGATGGGGGTGGTAAAGCATAGAATATATTAAATACGTAACCTATACAGCATCCAGGCATTACCCGATAAAATGCCTATCTGTTCTTGCAATACAATTCTCTTGTACTTACCGTACAAGTACCGTTATATTATTCTGAACCTTTACAGTTCTTTGTTTTTTTTTGTTTTTTTTTGAAGGGGGGGTTAATGTAACCATCTTTGGGGTCAGGCTGGGAAACCATATTATTTTTCTATAAAATTAAAAGTTCGTACTTACATATGTTTGATTACAAGATCTTCATAGCTCTTCAGAAAATAAGGCACATTGACTATCCAACGAGCAGTCTTCAAGATTTCAGAAGTTAAATTGCGGCTAGTTGTTATTGTTTTTAGTCTCGGCGTTTCTATAATGGTTTCCTCTTGCATAGATACTTCCTCCAAGTCAAGCAAATACTTTGGAAGTCTTGGTCTTCCACGTTTCACGTATATTTGTTTTAACTTTTCCCTGCAAAAACACTTTTAAGCCAAAAACGCTCTTTAAGCCAAATATTTTTTAGTACTTTCATAAGAGCTATTTATACTAATTAACTGCATTTGTGATTAAGGGGTCATTTTTAAAGAATTGGAACAAAATTCGAACTTTAGCTTAAAGAGCAAGGTATTGACTAGGGGACGAACCCTCTAATATACGTGTTCAAAAATATATGAATATAGAAGTTCGTTACGTAAGTTAATTCGTAAGTTACGTATGTTTATTACTAATAAAAACGTTCGTAAATAAAATTAAACAAGTTTCGAGAAAGCCATTTAACAAAATAAAAGCAAAATTAATATTCAAATTTTGTTTTAATTATTCATGTACGGTGAGCCAAAATCAAAACCTGCATTAAATCAAAAACGTTCAAAAATTAAAAAAAAAAACACGTTTTTTTAACTGAAAGTAAGGAACGACGTTGAAACTTAAAACGAACAGAAATTATTCCGTATATGAAAGGGGCTGTCCCCTCCTTAACGCCTCGCTCTTTACGCTAAAGTTTTACTTTCTCACAACTCTTTTTTTTTAAACAATGAAAGTATTATAGTTTCATCATATTTTGGTACATTACATTAGGGTTCAACCTAATTCACTTCTTTGGTAAGGTCGCTGTATCACGTAAGTATTGCACTGAATTGTCCTTAAGTCACTCTTTACTTCAAGCTGATTTAAAAGTTCGTCAAAATAATAGAAAATTCATCATTGTTGCAGCGGCAGCTGCAACCTAGTAAAGAGCGAACCGCAGCCCATAGTAACCAAAAATTAAGAAACGCGTTTTGAACAGAACTGCCTAGTGAAAAAGAATTTCCATCTGACACTGACTTAGGAATGATAATGATATTATTTCGGTTCGCCTTAAAAGTAAAAGTTTAATGCGAAAAGAAATTCATGGTGATTTCGAAAAAAAAACTTTTCCATTTCCAAGAAGAATGGTTATGCCCAACAACTTTTAACTTCCTTCTGTAAAAATTGATGTTGAATCTACCACGTTTTCACTTGTTATTTATACTTTGATTTACTTCTTCGTAAGTGGTTGAAAAAAAAACAGAAAAACGCCTGGGGAACGGTCCAGGCAGATATAACAGAGATTATACCGGCTAGCTGTTTTATCTTTTGCACTTAAATAATTTAATTTGAATTTTTTTTATTTCGCTTAATATTTGATCTATCATCTTTTCATAAGATAGTGCAAAGAGCAAATAATGGGCAAAAAGAGTGCAAATCTGGTCCATGGAGTGAAAGAGTGCAATGAAAAAAAAGAGCGCATTCCAAACGAAAAGTGTTGTGAAAGTGCATTCCAAACGCTTTCAAGAACTTGCACTCTTTTTTGGCATTGATTTGCACTCTTTTTTGACGTCAGCAGTTGGCAACTCTGAATACTAGGTGAGACCAAGATGTTGCCCGATAAATCAATCTATTATTTTTTATGCTGTTTACTGACTGTAAACTTACTATTTTTATTCCTGAGTTTTAAAATAATTTTAATTGTATACTGAAATTTACCGATATCACAGCTCCTGTAAGACTACGAAGTTATAGATTAGTTTGTTGTTGTTAGGCTACGTATTTACTTTTGACTCCTAAATCAATATTCTTGTTTTTGTGCTTGGCTTTTGTGTTTTCAGTAAAGCGCTAGTTTTCTGTAATCCTACAAACATAGGTAAATATCACCAGTAGATTTATTTGCATTAGTTTTATTGATATATGGTAGATAGGCTTTGAAGTAATTTTTGTTCGTTTTAGGTTTCATCTTCGCTCTTTACTGCCCTCGGGAAAACTTTGTTTTTTTAAATTAATCTTTGTTCTTTTTGATTAAAATTTAATGTAGAAACAACACTGCCATGATCTTTTTTATTTATACAGAATAATGTATGTTCGTTTTGAGTTTTAATGTCACTCTTTAGTTTCTATTAGCTGTAAGCCACGCAAGATATATGATAAAAGAAACTAGTCAAACAGGTCCTTTCAATAGAGAATGGGATTGCAAACAGTGGTTTCTAACTACGTTTACAATATTTAAACTTTAGTTTTTTGGGGGTAAGGGGGAAAAAAGGGTACATTGGTTAGGTTACATATTTAATATATGCTATGCTTTACCCCCGCCCCCCTAATGTATTATCAATATTAATAAACTAAACTGAATCCTACCATCAAAATCAGACTGTCTTCTCTCTCTCTGATCTCTCTGAATCAGAATGTCTTCTCTCTCTGAACTGAATACCTCCGAGCCAAAATCGTTGCATCGTCTTTTAAAGGTCTTAACACTAAATCTACTTCTGTATTATACGTTTTTAGGTAGGAGAAGGAGATGATTTTTTTGTCAAATTGATCTCAAATCATAAAATTAGAAAACAAAATAAGAGACAAATTGGGTTTTGGGAGGAGGTTTAGTTGCCCTCCAATATTTACGGTCTCTTATAAAGGACACTAGAACAAAAAAACAACAAATAGAAACGCATCCGTGATCAGTCTTCTGGCAAAACATACAATTCTACATTTGTGCAGATAGGAGATCATAACCACCACAATAACATTTTCTGATACGCTGAATCTAAAGGTCTTATTTACATTAAGATTTATTGACTTTTTTTTGGGGGGGGGGGGTTTCTCCCTTTTTCAAAAATCAGGCTCCCTGTTTTCAAAATCCCTTAATCCATCCAAATTCCTTTTTCTTCTGAGGCTTGGAGCGTCTGGTGAGTAGGTATTAAACGCAATGAAATTTATATACTTGCAATCTGCACAAAAACCAAATTCTTATCAATTGTTATAAAAATTCCACTTTTGAGTTTCGGTTACAATTTAGCTGAGTCACACCTTAATTACAGTTTAACACTATGAACTGTTTGACAAAACCTATTGGGCTAACGCCCTATTTTTTAAATAATCCTGTAGCAAACCGGAGTTTTTGAAGTACGATTCCTGCTATTAAAGTGTAATATTTCTGAGTCCAGTTGAAATGTGCACCATTTTAGAAAATTTCCTTTTTTGGGGAAGCTTTTGGTTCCTTTACGTGTACGTAAAGGACTGAAATACCCTTACAGGCGTCTTTTTTTCTTCGATATATTTGCTTACTTGGTTATTCAGCGTAAGCAGCAAATGTATGGCAAGTCCAGGGAAGAGTTTTTTTAAAACGCTTTTTGGGTGTCATTACAAAAATGACGTTCATCGTAAAATCATAAGTTGTTCCCACAAAAGGATTTTCGTTATTAGTTAGAAAAAATTGAATTCAGAAAGCAATATGTTTTCACCGTTAGTACTGTTAAGATTAGGGTAGCATCTTAAGAAATTTTCTACCTACAGAAAGTCACAAAAAATGTATTTAAAAAAAGCAATTGTAAAAGTTAAAAGATGATTTTTGTACATAACTTTCTGTGTGTTCATTTTGCAGACAAGAGAGCTCAACTTATTTCAAAGTAAAAGTATATTTCCTTATTTTTATAATTATCTTTTTACACTCAAAATTCAACTAGCATTCCCCTTTTTCTGCTATAATTCAAATATTTGAATTGAACTTATACTGAACGTATTACTTTTAATGGTCCTATAGTCAAATCTAGAATGATATTCAAGAAACTTCAAACTGCTCTTGAAGTTCAAATCGTGTTGATTGATATAGCCTATTTACGGTGAAACCCATTGAGAAATAGCACAAAAAGTGCCATTTTAGCGTCATATGGCACTTGCAGATGGAAGAATTTATAAAAAGCACGTAGATATGATCTATTGAAAAAAAGAAAAAGAAAAAGAAAAAGAAAACAAAACAAAAAAAAAAACAGGAGACAGATTAGTGCTACCGATGCAAAAAAGTGATTTTCCTTGTTTTTCAGGGAGGGGGACTGTAACTTCCCTGTACTAGGTTTGGACCATTTTGATTCCAATGGCACACTTTTCATTTTGATCTAACGCCATTTTTGAGGGGTTTGAGGCTTTTTTCGAAATCACCATAAATTTTTTTCGCAATAAACTTTTACTTTTAAGACAAACTGAAATAATAGTTAACATTCCTGAGTCAGTGTCAGATGGGAATTTTTTTCACTAGGCAGTTTTTTTTTTCAAAACGCATTTTTTAACTTTTGGTTACTATGGGCTGTGGTTCGCTCTTTACTAGGTTGCAGCTGCTGCTGCAACCATGATACCTTTCCGGGACATGCTTTAAAAAATGAGCCTTGAAAATGACTGAAAAAAAAAACAACAGCGGATACCAATACCGATGTTCCCGATACGATACATGCGATACCAATACGCCCGATACCGATAAGCACGATATCGATACGCCCGATAGCACATACAGCCCTTACCCAGGGACTATGGAGGGCCATATCATCATCAAAAGGTTATATATTGGAGTGCTACCAATGCAAAAAAGTGATTTTCCTTGGCCATGCTGAAATAATGGTACACTTTTCGTTTTGAACTGACGCCATTTGCGAGGGGTTTCACACTTTTTTCGAAATCACCATAAATTTCTTTTCGCAATAAGCTTTTACTTTTATGACGAACCAAAATAATAGTTACCATTCCTAAATTAGTGTTGGATGCCAATTCGTTTCCACCAGGCAGTTTTTTCCTAAACATGTTTTTTGACTTTTGGTTCTGACCGTCTTAAAGAGTTCATAGTGAATTCTTCCAACGGACTAATGAGACTTACTAAGGGGGCTGCGAGGGGAAGTATACGGTGAGGGTCCCTTGTAAATCTCCAATTAAGGGTTTTGGATCATAATTACTACAATGGTACCGTTTTATACTTCGAAGCTTTTCAACTTAAGAATTGGCACAAAAGGTGCCATTTTTTGTGCTATTTGGCACATACGGATGGCAAAACTGATTAAAATCACGTAGATATGAGCACAGCTTTCAAATCAACCATTCAACATCTCTCCAAGATTTTCTGGTAGCTCACTAGCCCCAGCGTTTCTACTTGAGACATGGCACTAATATTGGCATTTTTAGCGCCATTTGGCACTTGCAGGTGGTGGAATTTATAGGAAAAACGTAGATATGAGAAATAGATTTGATGTAACCTATTAAACATCTATCTACAATGTTTTGGTAGCCCGATAACCCCTCCCCTTGAAAACGGGCATTAGTCTAGTTGTCGTTTTCTAAAGCCAAATATTTAGTGATTGTCTTTTTCTGAAGAAAACATTCTAAACACACAAGCAGTACCATTAAATTATTTATTTTATACTATTTCCAAACATCATGGCCTCTTTTCTGAAAATACACCCACCCCCCTGATGGTCCGGGATATAGCCCTAGGAATATATTAAAAAAATCAACCAATAAAATACTTACTTTACAATATGAAAGAACACAAAAGAATGTAACAAGAAAGAATGTCATCACAAGATTCGACACAACGATGAAATGTATTTATACAGTTATATATGGGACCGCAGATGGGGAGGGGGGTATAATGTCAAAAAAGTGACCATGATATTTGAAAAAAGTTTAGCATGAAATCGAAAATTCCGGGTCAACTAACCCACCCCCCTCCTCAATGCTTAGATATAACAAAAAATGGCTCATTTTTACAGTTTCATATATTTTGTCAATAACAGCTGTTCATAATCCCATATAGAAAGAGCAACTTTTTTATATAACCTGATATTATATCAAACCAATCAGAAGGGGGGAGGTTGTTACGGAAAGAATAATACATATACCATCGGTACTAGTCAATTAGCTGATACACACGCAAGATAGATGCTAAAGGAAACTAGTCAAACGGGTATCAGTCAGTAGAGAATTGGATCGCAAAGTGTGGTTTGTTATTGCGTTTACAATATTTAACTATTGTTTTTTGGGGTTTAAGGGGGGGGGGGAAGTACCTAGATTACGTTACGTATTTAATATATACTATGCTTTATTCACCACCCCTAATCTGCAAATATATAGCCCAAATTTGGTTTTAAATTTTTATATTTTCATCATATTTTGTTTTATTTCATTAGCATTAACTAATGAAACTAGCTCCTTCTCCATACAATTTTAGTATGACTGTTGACGGAACAAGATTCCAAGTCAACTGATGAAATTGAAAGTTGGTGAGGTGACTAACTGACTATTGTCACTTGTCACTAAACAAATGATAATCGTATGCTCGTGAGAGAGAATGTTATCTTAACTTACTATGCGAGTACGAAGTGGGTATTTTCTCATCTTAATAACTGAGTGATTGTTTGATAAGATTAAATGACCGCGATATAAAAAAAATGTCGATACTCATGTTAGTGTAATTAAAATGGGAACAGCGAATTTTTTTACGGGGAAAAAAATAGATTACTCAGAAAATGTGAAACTTCCTCATTATTCTAAAGCGTAACATAAATTCAAAAACGTAACAAAATTTTAACGTTTTTAGGACCGTAACGTAAAACGTACCAATAATAGCACGAACGTAACCTTGGTGGCAACCCTGATTGTTAGGTGGTTCCCGAGTTCAGAGTTACCGTCACTCAGGGTCAGGGTTGCCACCGTCAGTAGGATTTTACCAGATCTAGTAAAAAAAAAAAACTAGTAAATTTAGAGGATCTAGTAAGTTTTCCCAAATCTAGTAAAAAATCCTGATTTGTAGTAAACAAAACTTTTGTTATTTTCCATCAATTCAGGGAAAAAAGTTAGGGTCCATTCATTTCAAAATCTGATTTTGATTACGTTAGACATTATGGCTACTATTGCTTTCATTTTTGCGGTTTCGTGTCAATCCTAGTACTTAAAAATCTCTACTTTTTTCTCCGCTTCTTCTTGGTACTCGCTTTGAAAGGCAAACTATTTAAAATAAGGACTGGTATGCTGGCTGAACTTGTTTTTAGAAAGTTTTCCAAGACTCTCATAACAGCTGCTACGTTTATTAGTTAGCTTTGTCCCTTTTTAAAGACGCTGCTGGAAACGAATTTTTCCCATACTTTCTCAAGTTCTTTTTGACTCTGCAGCTTGCACCATTCAAGTGCTGGAGCGGAGAGACAGTTCTTGATTTTGTCGGTCATCAAAAGTTAAAACCGGAATATGCTAAATGTGTCGAGTGTTTCGTCCCTGCTGAAAACGAAGCAACTTGTTCTCAGGTCGTCAAGTGGAGTACATGACTGGGTGATCCCCAGCGATTTGACTCGTGCTATCAAGAAATGGAAACAAGTAGATCCCTTCAGTCAGATATCGACACTAGTGGATACATTGAATTTGGATGAGGCCGAGGACGATTAGAACCTTTTAAGTGTGACTTTTTTCAATTGTGACTATATATTTTTCTTCTTACTTTTCAATTTTATGATTTGCCTGACCTGAAGACTATTGACACAATGTTGTTTTTTTAAACTAATTATTGTATGTTATGTAAGTTTTCTTTTTCTTGGCATCCCTTTGTATTGGTTTTTGATACGAACAAGAGAGAATCCACAAAAAATTAGTAAAAAAAAATCCTAAATTAATTGCTTTAAAATTTGCCAGAAATCTTTGTAAGCAGCTTATCCCTTATTTAAAGACCAGCCCAATTAGTGTTTTAAAACTGGCAAACTTCCTCTTAAAAATGCAAAATTGAAAATTGATTTTCTTCATTGATTGTTTTTTAATTTTTCAATATATCTGAGTTTTATGACCTGAAGACCATTGATAAATTTAAAGCTGGACTTCACCAGCAGGATTTCCAGAAATTTTTTTTCAGCATTTAGTAAAAACAGATGCGATTTAGTAAATTTTTCCTCTCAGATTTAGTAAACTCTTCCAGGCCAGGGTGGCAACCCTGTGACTTACCCATTTAATTTGGGTGTTATCATTGAAAGATAATAACTAATATTTATGCTGTCAAGTTTTAGATATAACGTTATGGGCAGTGATGCCAAACGTGGTACAATTGTACCATTTTGGTACATTTCACCTCTACTGATACAATTTAGTACAATCCCACCGAATATGGTACATTTTACAAAATTATGGTACAATTCAGTATTTTTGTTCCTATGTTTGTAATCCTTCATCTACAAATATTTTATTTCACCTTGATTTGTTCAGCATAGTCAAGATAAGAGACAGATAAGCAGTCACTGATTTTCCTTTTTTGTAAGCAGACCAGGGTTGCCACCGTCAGTCGGATTTTACTAGATCTAGTAAAAAAAAATCTAGTAAATTTAGAGGATCTAGTAAATTACCCGAAATCTAGTAAACACTAGTAAAAAGTCATGATTCATAGTAGACAAAACTTTTTTTATTTTCCATGAATTCAGGGAACAAAATTATCGTAAACATATGACAATTGCTTGTCTGTTTTACAATTTACAATTTTGCTTGTCTATCTCAGAGACAGACAAGCAGTCACCTTTTTTCATAAACAGACACTTCACTCCCGGCGTCTAAAGGTCGACAAAATCAGCTTTCTGTGTATCAAATCTTACCAACTAAAAATGAAGCTATAATGACACTTGGATTTGTGATGATTGGGAATCTCTTGGAATCAAAACAAAAGCCAACCACCCAAGGTGATTAGGTGAATCTCCATAGTTTGAAAATCTTTATTAAGGAGAAAGGAGCCTGCTGAGAGAAATTAAGAGTAAGTACAAATGTAAAAAAAAAAGGATTTTTGAACTTGTAGGTTTTCAGAATTTTCAATCATACTATGAAAACGAAAGAAAAGAGGAAAAGAGAAAAAAAAGAAGAAAAAAAGGAAAAATGATTGTGAAAATTGTATTGATTGTCCTCCTATAGTAAAAATCGATGCTTGATGGTGCGCGTGCGGCCGCACGCGCAAAAATTTTTTTGGGCATTTAGTAAAAACAGATGCGATCTAGTAAAATTTTCCTCTCCGATTTAGTAAATTCTTCCAGGTCAGGGTGGCAATCCTAATGATCACCCCAATATAAGGATGATCTCCCTAGAAGTAGAAACCATTGTCAGAATGATCTCGTGAAAATTGTTAGCTGGTTCCTGAGATCAGAGTTACCGTCACGCAGGGCTAACCAGCTTTACAAAAATTAATTTGTCAAATCAACATTTAAATCACTCCAGTCGTCTAAACTCGACGACTATATAACTTAACAAATATTGCATTGAGTTTTTCACATTAAACCTTTTATTTTTTACCAGGTTTTTTAAAGTTAAAATTTTCCTATCAAACAAATATTATTGGTACCTACTTAATCTTTTTTCAAAATTAGTTACATCACAGTTCAACCTGAAAAAGAATTTTAAATGCATAGATCGCATATATTGAAAATATAAACGCTAAAACTGGGTTCCCAATCGAATTTCTATCTGACTGAGAGAAACAGACATATAAGGAAAAAAGGGTTGACGAAACTGTTGAATACCCCTTTAGGGAGGGGTAATCAACATCTGGAAGGGCTTCCATCCAACTGAGAGAAACAGACATAAAAGGAAAAAAGAGTTGACGAAAATGTTGAATACCCCTTAAGGAGGGACTATTCAGAAATCACAGGTTGTTTTTTTTTGCTGAAGTTCATATGGAAACGTTTATCATTCCCATATTTTTATACATACCTCAATGTCTTCTCTTCCTTTCTACAAAGGGGGAAGGGGAACTTGTCTCCATACTGGTGACCATGGGACAAGCACGGATCCAGAACGTTAATATGGAAGGGGTGGCAGTGCCAAAAGGGGAAAATAGAACACCCCCCTATCTACAATTTTTGGTACTGGTGCATTATGCGGGCACTACTAAAACAGTCAGGTTTGGTTAATGCTAATGAAATAAAATAAAATAGGATGAATATATAATAGTTTATAAACAAATTTGGGCTATATATTTCCACATTAGGGGGGTGGGGGTAAAGCAAACCATATACTAAATACGTAACCTAACCTAGGTACCTTTTCCCCCCTTAAACCCCAAAAAACAATCGTTTAAATATTGTAACTCATTGAGAAACCATGGCTTTGCAGTCATTTATCTAAAGCGGTCTCTTGCAAATAGCCTGTTTGACGGGTTTCGTGACTGGTTTCCTTGTACAATATATAGCAGTCCCTTCATAATGCAACGGTACCCGTATTTACTATATGGTATGCTTCGCCCCCCCCTAATGTGCAAATATATAGCCCAAATTTGTTTCTAAACTATTATATATTCATCCTATTTTATTTTATTTTGCTTCTGACCGTCTTAAAGAGTTCTTAGTGAATTCTTCCAACGGACTAATGAGACTTACTAAGGGGGCTGCGAGGGGAAGCATACGGTGAGGGTCCCTTGTAAATCTCCAATTAAGGGTACTTAAGAAGTGGCACAAAACGTGCCAGTTTTTGTGCTATTTAGTACATGCGGATGGGAAAACTGATTAAAATCACGTAGATATGAGCAACAGCTTTCAAATCAACCATTCAACATCTCTCCAAGAAGTTCTGGTAGCTCACTAGCCCCAGCTTTTCTACTTGAGACATGGCACCAATAGTGGCATTTTTCACGCCATTCGGCACTTGCAGGTGGTGGAATTTATAGGAAAAACGTAGATATGAGAAATAGATTTGATGTAAGCTATTAAACATCTATCTACGATGTTTTAGTAGCCCGCTAACCCCTCCACTTGAAAATGGGCATTAGTCTAGTTGTCGTTTTCTAAAGCCAAATATTTAGTGATTGTCTTTTTCTGAAGAAAACATTCTAAACACACAAGCAGTACCATTAAATTATTTATTTTATGCTATTTCCAAATATCATTGCCTCTTTTCTGAAAATTCAACCACCCCCCCCCCCTGATAGTCCGGGATATAGCCCTAGGAATATATTAAAAAAAAATCAACCAAAAAAATTCTTACTTTACAATAGGAAATAACACGAAAGAATGTAACAAGAAAGAATGTCGTCACAAGATTCGACACAACGATGAAATGTATTTATACAGTTATATATGGGACCGCAGATGGGGAGGGGGGTATAATGTCAAAAAAGTGACCATGATATTTGGAAAAAGTTTAGCATAAAATCAAAAATTCCGGCTCAACTAACCCACCCCCCTCCTCAATGCTTAGATATAACCAAAAAATGGTTCATTTTTGCAGTTTCGTATATTTTGTCAATACCAGCTGTTCATAATCCCATATAGAAAGAGCAACTTTTTTATATAACCTGATATTATATCAAACCAATCAGAAGGGGGGGGGGTTGTTACGGAAAGAATAATACATATATCATCGGTAGTAATAAGCTTGTATAAGATTTCACGAATACAAGAATATACAGTGCAGTTTGACGAACACATTGCAAAAAGCGACCAATCATTTTATATTATATACATATAAAGTGAACAAACACGTTTTGAGAGTATAATTGAGATTATATACCGCAAGCAGACTGGTTTTTCGGCACTTTCATCATAACATTTTTTTTTGTTTTTTTTTTTAACCAGAAACTAGAAATTATCAAATTGCGTATTTAGGAATGATTTTGTAGGAAAAGCTGTCTATCACCCATGCATTATCCACTGTTCCATTTCTTTGAAGTATATGCTGATTAAACTGATTATTGGACAATTGCCTTTAGTCTAGACTAGTTTTTTAAGGAATGTGTCGCTGCTAAAGCCAACTCTAATTGCAAAAAAAGGGTATGACATTTGCGAATTGGACTATACGAACGATATTAATTGAATAATAGGGAAAAAACAGAGTTAGATAGCATTTACGAATTGAATCGTAGGAAGGTGGAGAAAAAAGGGTTAAACTGATTATTGGACAATTGCCTTTAGTCAAGACTAGTTTGTTAGGAATGTGTCCCTGCTAAAGCTAACTCTAATTGCAAAAAAAGGGTATAGCATTTACGAATTGGACTATACGAACGATATTAATTGAATAATAAAGGAAAAAACAGAGCTAGATAGCATTTGCGAATTGGATCGTATGAAGGTGGAGAAAAAAGGGTTAAACTGATTATTGGACAATTGCCTTTAGTCTAGACTAGTTTTTTAAGGAATGTGTCGCTGCTAAAGCCAACTCTAATTGCAAAAAAAGGGTATGACATTTGCGAATTGGACTATACGAACGATATTAATTGAATAATAAAGGAAAAAACAGAGCTAGATAGCATTTGCGAATTGGATCGTATGAAGGTGGAGAAAAAAAGAGTTTAACTGATTGTTTGACAATTGCCTTTAGTCAAGACTAGTTTGTTAGGAATGTGTCCCTGCTAAAGCTAACTCTAATTGCAAAAAAAGGGTGTAGCATTTGCGAATTGGTGATTATCACTTAAGGTAACCCCTCGGGGTTGTTAACTCATAGCTTATTTATTATAAATTTGGAACAATATCAATCTATGGAAATGGTTAACGATGATAAAATGGTCTTATGACTTGACCTAGCTTTACTTCTTCGATGTGTTCTGTATAATACACAAGTGGTGTGTGAACAGTGTAGTCAATTTAAAATAGAGTTTAACGTTATAGTATACTAAAAAGTTGATACTAAGAGAGATGTAGATGGCAAGAGAAGAATTTTGATAATGAAATTCAGAACAAACCTTAGACATCCTTGCAAATCAAGTAGTAAGGTATATGTGAGTACGACCCATCAAGGATCATAAGCACCAACGACCCTAACCACCAGAGACCTCAACCCCCCAAAGGTCCCCTATCCCGAACTCGAAGGGCGCCCCCTCCCCTCCAACTTTTTGGCCCCCTCCCCCCATTTTTTGGAATTTTTTCGAAGTTTTTTTTATTATTTTTTTAACATGATATATTTTTTTCAAGTTTTTTTTACATGTCTTCGAATGAGATGAAACATACTTAACACAAAAAAAAATCACGTTTAATATTTTCCAAACTGAAAATGAGAATGGTATAGACATGCTAGTCATGACCTATACTATTAGAAAAATAATCTTTGTAGTAGCACTTTTTTTATTATTGGACTAAATTTTTTTTTGGACTTCGAAATTATTCAACTTTTTTTACGTATCTTAAAATGACATAAAATATGCTTACAGCTCTAAAAATTGTACTCTATGCTTGCTCAGAGACACGATGCGGCTTTCCCGCTGATACTTTATGGCGGGTTAACGACACTATCTAGTTTATTGCGTTTATTAAATCAGTATTTTTTTACGCAGTGGAACGATAAACACATAAGTCGTATCTTTAAAAAAAGTGATGATGGAGCATTTTAATAAAGTGTGTTCACATGACAATGTTATTGCAGCATTGAATGCCGACAAGGAGAAGTATTTAAACTATAAAACAAGTACAAGTGGTAGCACTATTTTAAATGTATGCATGCATTGTCATGACAGTAAGGAATTAAATTTCTTTGGAGTACCGAAAAAATTCAACTCTTATGTTGGTGGATATGCAATATTGAGATCTTCAGAGATGATTGCACTCAAAGAGAATGCCAACATAAAAATAATCGTTGATGATAGAGGACAACTCCTTGCTACTGTTGCTGGTAACACATTACCTACTGATACTTCTAATCGTTAGCTTTCGGGTATTAGCATTCAACGGAAGATCAAAAAAAGAAAGGCCCACTCTTCTACTAATATCATAAACTATATGTTGTCTACGTGCCGAAACTGTTACCTGTGTAAAAATAATGTGATAATAGACAGTGAAATTGCCAGAAAAATAAAAAGGGCAATCGCAGAAAATATCACTATGGAATATAAAGATGAATCGATGAAAAACAAAGTACTAGCAAACGATACTGTCATTGATCAAAAAGTCAATGAACCAAATAATACCAAAGACAAGAAGCACATTGAGCCTGTCAATGACACGCCTAAAAGTTGTGTATGACTCAAAATGGAATAATGATTATTCTACTGATTACGAACCAAGAGAAGACAATAGCTACAATATCAAGAGAGAACATGGTGAACTATTTTATGGAACAGATTCAAAATGTCCAAAGTTGATCGTTGATATTAATAATGTATCATAATATATTTTTGTATTAATATTCTACATAGTATTATTTCATTAAAAATATATTATGCATTACATTGTTATGTGTTCATTATTTTTAGAGTATGCTAGAACATCAAACGTTTAGAATGTCTATTAAAACATCGGAGATGTAAGAAAAGAAATTTGCATACATCTATTGTCAGACACATGGGATAACATTGACAAAATCTAGGCATCAGAATGAATAAATTCTTCATCAACATCCGTTGTTGGATATGTCATTATGAAAAAAATTGTAAGTAAGTAAGTAACAAACTCTTTCTTGAATTCACCTCTTGGATACACAATACAGAAATTTAATTCAGGAAATTATGAAAAATAAAATTGAACAAATTCTTTATTAACATTCATTATCGATTGAAGTCGCTTCCTAGACAGACAATACAGCAATTTCACAAAATCTAAGTATAAGAGTGATTAAATTCTATATCAACATCCATTTCTCGGATACATAGGAAAAAGTTGACAAAATCTAAGTGTTAAAGTGAATAAATTTTCTAATCAACATCTTTTGTCAGATACATTGGATAAAATTGACAGAATCTCAGTGTCAGTGTGAATAAATTTTTTATGAACATCCTTTGTCAGATACATCAAATAAAATTGACAAAATCTAAATTTCAGAATGAATAAATGCTTTAACAACATCATTTATCGGATATGTCGGATAAAATTAACAAAATCTAAGTATCAGAGTGACTAAATTCTATATCAACATCCTTTTCTCGGATACATAGGATAAAATTGACAAATTCTAAGTTTTAGAGTGAATAAATTTCTTTTAATCACCATCCTTTGCCAGATACATCGGATAAAATTGACAAAATCTAAGTATCGGAGTGAATAAATTCATTATCAACATCCTTTGTCGGATATGTCGGATAAAATTGACAAAATCTAAGTATCAGAGTAAATAATTTTTTTTTAACAACATCCTTTGCCAGATACATCGAATAAAATTGATAAAATATAAGTGTCAGAGTGAATAAATTTTCTATCAACATCCTTTGTCAGATACATCAAATAAAATTGACAAAATCTAAATTTCAGAATGAATAAATGCTTTAACAACATCATTTATCGGATGTCGGATAAAATTGACAAAATCTAAGTATCAGCGTGACTAAATTCTATATCAACATCCTTTTCTCGAATAAATAGCATAAAATTGACAGAATCTAAGTGTCAGAGTGAATAATTTTTTTATCAACATCCTTTGTCAGATACATCAAATAAAATTGACAAAAACTAAATTTCAGAATGAATAAATTCATTATCAACATCCTTTGTCGGATATATCGGATAAAATTGACAAAATATAAGTGTCAGAGTGAATAAATTTTTTTATCAACATCCTTTGTCAGATACATCAAATAAAATTGACAAAATCTAAATTTCAGAATGAACAAATGCTTTAACAACATCTTTATCGGATATGTCGGATAAAATTGACAAAATCTAAGTATCAGAGTGACTAAATTCTATATCAACATCCTTTTCTCGGATACATAGGATAAAATTGACAAATTCTAAATGTTAGAGTGAAAAAAATTTTTTTATCAACATCCTTTGGCAGATACATTGGATAAAATTGACAAAGTCTAAATTTCAGAATGAATAAATTCATTATCAGTATCCTTTATCGGATATGTCGGATAAAATTGACAAAATCTAAGTATCAGAATGAATATTTTTTTTAACAACATCCTTTGCAAGATACATCGAATAAAATTGATAAAATATAAGTGTCAGAGTGAATAAATTTTCTTTATCAACATCCTTTGTCAGATACATCAAATAAAATTGACAAAATCTAAATTTCAGAATGAATAAATGCTTTAACAACATCCTTTATCGGATATGTCGGATAAAATTGACAAAATCGAAGTATCAGAGTGAATAATTTTTTTTAACAACATCCTTTGCAAGATACATCGAATAAAATTGATAAAATATAAGTGTCAGAGTGAATAAATTTTCTATATCAACATACTTTTCTCGGATACATAGGATCAAATTGACAGAAGCTAAGTGTCAGAGTGAATAAATTTTTTTATCAACATCCTTTGCCAGATACAGAGGATAAAATTGACAAAATCTGAATTTCAGAATGAATAAATTCATTGTCAACATCCTTTGACAGATATGTCGGATAACATTGACAAAATCTAAGTATCAGAATGAATATTTTTTTTTATCAACATCCTTTGACGGATACATCGAATAAAATTGATAAAATATGTGTCAGAGTGAATAAATTTTTTATCAACATCCTTTGTCAGATATATCAAATAAAATTGACAAAATCTAAATTTCAGAATGAATAAATGCTTTAACAACATCCTTTACCGGATATGTCGGATAAAATTGACAAAATCTAAGTATCAGGGTGACTCAATTCTATATCAACATCCTTTTCTCGGATACATAGGATAAAATTGACAAATTCTACGTGTTAGAGTGAATAATTTTTTTTATCAACATCCTTTGCCAGATAAATCGGATAAAATTGACAAAATCTAAGTATCAGAGTGAATAACTTCATTATCAACATCCTTTGCCGGATATGTCAGATAAAATTGACAAAATTTAAGTAACAGAGGGAATAATTTTTTTTACCAACATACTTTGCCAGATACATCGAATAAAATCGATAAAATATAAGTGTCAGAGTGAACAAGTTTTTTCTTTTTTATCAACATACTTTGTCAGATATATCGAATAAAAATTGACAAAATCTAAATATCAGAATGAATAAATGCTTTAAAAACATCCTTTACCGGATATGTCGGATAAAATTGACAAAATCTAAGTATCAGGGTGAATCTAATTTTATCCTACACATCCGACAAAGGATGTTGTTAAAGCATTTATTCATTCTGATATTTAGATTTTGTCAATTATTATTGTTGTAACTGATAAAAGATGTTGATAAAAAATAAAATATTCACTCTGATACTTAGATTTTATCAGTTTTATACCATGTACCCGAGGAAGAGATGTTGATATAGAATTTAATCAATCTGATACTTAGATTTTGTCAATTTAATCCCGTGTACCCGAGAAAGGGATGTTGATATAGAATTTAATCAATCTGATACTTAGATTTTGTAAATTTTACCCGATATAGCCGACAAATGATGCAGATAATGCATTTAAAGGATGTTGATAAAGCATTTATTCACTCTGATACTTAGATTTTGTCAATTTTATCCCATGTATCCGAGAAAATGATGTTGATATGGAATTTAATCACTCTGATACTTAGATTTTATCAATTTTATCCGACATATCCGACAAAGGATGTTGATAATGAATTTATTCACTCTGACACTTAGATGTTGTCAATTTTATCCGATGTAGCTGGCAAAGGATGTTGATAAAAAAAAATATTCACTCTAACACTTAGATTTTGTCAATTTTAATCTATGTATCCGAGAAAAGGATGTTGATGTAGAATTTAATCACTCTGATACTTAGATTTTGTCAATTTTATCCGACATATCCGATAAAGGATGTTGTTAAAGCATTTATTCATTCTGAAATTTAGATTTTGTTAATTTTATTTGATGTATCTGACAAAGGATGTTGATAAAAAAGCAAAAATTTATTCACTCTGACACTTATATTTATCGATTTTATTCGATTTATCTGGCAAAGGATGTTGATAAAAAAATCATTCACTCTGATACTTAGATTTTGTCAATTTTATCCGACATATCCGACAAAGGATGTTGATAATGAATTTATTCATTCTGAAATTCAGATTTTGTCAATTTTATCCGATGTATCTGGCAAAGGATGTTGATAAAAAAATTATTCACTCTGACACTTAGATTCTGTCAATTTTATCGTATGTATCCGAGAAAAGGATGTTGATATAGAATTTAGTCACTCTGATACTTAGATTTTGTCAATTTTACCCGACATATCCGATAAAGGATGTTGTTAAAGCATTTATTCATTCTGAAATTTAGATTTTGTCAATTTTATTTGATGTATCCGACAAAGGATGCTGATTAAAAAAAATTATCCAGTCTGACATTTATATTTTATCAATTTTATTCGATGTATCTGGCAAAGGATGTTGTTAAAAAACAAATTATTCACTCTGATACTTAGATTTTGTCAATTTTATCCGACATATCCGACAAAGGATGTTGATAATGAATTTATTCATTCTGAAATTTAGATTTTGACAATTTTATCCGATGTATCTGCCAAAGGATGTTGATAAAAAAAATTATTCACTCTAACACTTAGAATTTGTCAATTTTATCCTATGTATCCGAGAAAAAGATGTTGATATGGAATTTAGTCACTCTGATACTTAGATTTTGTCAATTTTATCTGACATTTCCGATAAAGGATGTTGTTAAAGCATTTATTCATTCTGAAATTTAGATTTTGTCAATTTTATTTGATGTATCTGACAAAGGATGTTGATAAAAAAATTTATTCACTCTGACACTTAGATTCTGTCAATTTTATCCGACATATCCGACAAAGGATGTTGATAATGAATTTATTCACTCTGATACTTAGATTTTGCCAATTTTATCCGATGTATCTGGCAAAGGATGTTGATAAAAAAAGATTATTCACTCTAACTCTAATTTTATCCGAAATATCCGACAAAGGATGTTGATAATGAATTTATTCACTCTGATACTTAGATTTTGCCAATTTTATCCGATGTATCTGGCAAAGGATGTTGATAAAAAAATAGATTATTCACTCTGACACTTAGATTCTGTCAATTTTATCCTATGTATCCGAGAAAAGGATGTTGATATAGAATTTAGTCACTCTGATTCTTAGATTTTGTCAATTTTACCCGACATATCCGATAAAGGATGTTGTCAAAGCACTTATTCATTCTGAAATTTAGATTTTGTCAATTTTATTTGATGTATCTGACAAAGGATGTTGATAAAAAAATTTATTCACTCTGACACTTATATTTTATCAATTTTATTTGATGTATCTGGCAAAGGATGTTGATAAAAAAATCATTCACTCTGATACTTAGATTTTGTCAATTTTATCCGACATATCCGACAAAGGATGTTGATAATGAATTTATTCATTCTGAAACTCAGATTTTGTCAATTTTATCCGATGTATCTGGCAAAGGATGTTGATAAAAAATTATTCACTCTGACACTTAGATTCTGTCAATTTTATCGTATGTATCCGAGAAAAGGATGTTGATATAGAATTTAGTCACTCTGATACTTAGATTTTGTCAATTTTATCCGACATATCCGATAAAATATGTTGTTAAAGCATTTATTCATTCTGAAATTTAGATTTTGTCAATTTTATTTGATGTATCCGACAGAGGATGTTGATAAAAAAAAATTATCCAGTCTGACACTTATATTTTATCAATTTTATTCGATGTATCTGGCAAAGGATGTTGTTAAAAAAAATTATTCACTCTGATACTTAGATTTTGTCAATTTTATCCGACATATCCGACAAAGGATGTTGATAATGAATTTATTCATTCTGAAATTTAGATTTTGACAATTTTATCCGATGTATCTGGCAAAGGATGTTGATAAAAAAAATTATTCACTCTGACACTTATATTTTATCAATTTTATTCGATGTATCTGGCAAAGGATGTTGATAATAAAATTATTCACTCTGATACTTAGATTATGTCAATTTTATCCGACATATCCGACAAAGGATGTAGATAATAAATTTATTCATTCTGAAATTTAGATTTTGTCTATTTTATTTGATGTATCTGACAAAGGATGTTGATAAAAAAATTTATTCACTCTGACACTTAGATTCTGTCAATTTTATCCTATGTATCCGACAAAAGGATGTTGATATAGAATTTAGTCACGCTGATACTTATATTTTGTCAATTTTATCCGACATGTCCGATAAAGGATGTTATAAAGCATTTATTCATTCTGAAATTTATATTTTGTCAATTTTATTTGATGTATCTGACAAAGGATGTTGATAGAAAATTTATTAACTCTGACACTTATATTTTATCAATTTTATTCGATGTATCTGGCAAAGGATGTTGTTAAAAAACAAATTATTCACTCTGATACTTAGATTTTGTCAATTTTATCCGACATATCCGACAAAGGATGTTGATAATGAATTTATTCACTCTGAAATTTAGATTTTGTTAATTTTATCCGATGTCTCTGGCAAAGGATGTTGATAAAAAGTTATTCACTCTAAAACTTAGAATTTGCCAATTTTATCCTAGGTATCAGAGAAAAGGATGTTGATATAGAAGTTAGTCACTCTGATACTTAGATTTTGTCAATTTTATCCGACATATCCAATAAATGATGTTGTTAAAGCATTCATTCATTCTGAAATTTAGATTTTGTCAATTTTATTTGATGTATCTGACAAAGGATGTTGATAAAAAATTTATTTACTCTGACACTGAGATTCTGTCAATTTTATCCGATGTGTCTGACAAAAGATGTTGATAAAAAAAATTTATTCACTCTAACACTTAGATTTTGTCAACTTCTTCCTATGTATCCAAGAAATGGATGTTGATATAGAATTTAATCACTCTTATACTTAAATTTTGTGAAATTGCTGTATTGTCTGTCCAGGAAGCGACTTCAATCGATAATGAATGTTAATAAAGCATTTGTTCAAATTTTTTTTCATAATTTCCTGAATTAAATTTCTGTATTGTGTATCCAAGAGGTGAATTCAAGAAAGAGTTTGTTACTTACTTACTTACAATTTTTTCATAATGATATATCCAACAACGGATGTTGATAAAGGATTTATTCATTCTGATACCTAGATTTTGTCAATGTTATCCCATGTTTCTGACAATAGATGTATGCAAATTCCTTTTCTTACATCTCCGATGTTTTAATAGACATTCTAAACGTTTGATATGCTAGCATACTCTAAAAATAATGAACACATAACTATGTAATGCATAACATATTTTTAATGAAATAATGCTATGTAGAATATTAATACAAAAATATATTATGATACATTATTAATATGAATGATCAACTTTGGACATTTTGAATCTGTTCCATAAAATAGTTCACCATGTTCTCTCTTGATATTGTAGCTATTGTCTTCTCTTAGTTCGTAATCAGTAGAATAATCATTATTCCATTTTGAGTCATACACAACTTTTACTGGCGTGTCATCGACAGGCTCAATATACTTCTCGTCTTTGGTATTATTTGGTTCATTGACTGTTTGATCAATGGCAGGAACGTTTGCTGGTACTTTGTTTTTCATCGATTCATCTTTATATTCCATAGTGATATTTTCTGCTATTGCCCTTTTTATTTTTCTGGCAATTTCACTGTCTATTATCACATTATTTTTACACAGGTAACAGTTTCGGCACGTAGACAAGATATGGTTTATGATATTAGTAGAAGAGTAGGCCTTTCTTTTTTGATCTTCCGTTGAATGCTAATACCCGAAAGCTGACGATAGGATGTATCAGTAGGTAATGTGTTACCTGCAACAGTAGCAAGGAGTTTTCCTCTATCATCAACGATTATTTTTATGTTGGCATTCTCTTTGAGTGCAATCATCTTAGGAGATCTCAATATTGCATATACACCAACATAAGAGTTGAATTTTTTCGGTACTCCAAAGAAATTTAATTCCTTACTGTCATGACAATGCATGCATACGTTTCCGATAGTTCTACCACTTGTACTTATTTCATAGTTTAAATACTTCTCCTTGTCAGCATTCAATGCTACAATAACACAGTCATGTGAACACACTTTATTAAAAGGCTCCATCATCAATTTTTTTTAAAGATACGACTTATGTGTTTATCGCTCCACTGCGTAGAAAATACTGATTTAATACATGCAATAAACTAGATAGTGTCGAATACCCGCCATAAAGTATCAGTGGGAAAGCCGCATCGTGTCTCTGAGCAAAAAAAGTTGAATAATTTCGAAGTCCAAAAAAAAATTTTAGTCCATTAATAAAAAAAAGTGCTACTACAAACATCATTTTTCTAATAGTAAAGGTCATGACTAGCATGTTTATAATTCTCATTTTGAGTTTGGAAAATATTAAATGTGATTTTTTTTTGTTTTAAGTGTTTCATCTCATTCGAAGACATATAAAAAAAAAGTTGAAAAAATATATCATGTTAAAAAAAATAATAATAAAAAAGTTAAAAAAAACTTCAAAAAAAATAAAAAAAAAATGGGGGAGGGGGCCAAAAAGTTAGAGGGGAGGGGACGCCCTTCGAGTTTGGAGATAGGGGACCTTCGGGGGGTTGAGGTCTCTGGTGGTTAGGGTCGTTGGTGCTTATGATCCTTGATGGGTCGTACTCATATATACCTTACTACTTGATTTGCAAGGATTTCTAAGGTTTGTTCTGAATTTCATTATTAAAATTCTTTTCTTGCCATCTACATCTCTCTTAGTATCAACTTTTTAGTATACTATAACGTTAAACTCTATTTTAAATTGACAAAACTGTTTAAACACCACTTGTGTATTATACAGAACACATCGAAGAAGTAAAGCTAGGTCAAGTCATAAGATCATTTTATCATCGTTAACCATTTCCATAGATTGATTTTGTTCCAAATTTATAATAAATAAGCTATGAGTTAACAACCCCGAGGGGTTACCTTAACTGATAATCACCAATTCGCAAATGCTATACCCTTTTTTTTGCAATTAGAGTTAGCTTTAGCAGCGACACATTCCTAACAAACTAGTCTTGACTAAAGGCAATTGTCCAATAATCAGTTTAACCCTTTTTTCTCCACCTTCATACGATCCAATTCGCAAATGCTATCTAGCTCTGTTTTTTCCCTATTATTCAATTAATATCGTTCGTATAGTCCAGTTCACAAATGCTATACCCTTTTTTTGCAATTAGAGTTAGCTTTGTCAGCGACACATTCCTAACAAACTAGTCTTGACTAAAGGCAATTGTCCAATAATAAGTTTAATCCTTTTTTCTCCACCTTCATACGATCCAATTCGCAAATGCTATCTAGCTCTGTTTTTTCCCCTATTATTCAATTAATATCGTTCGTATAGTCCAATTCGCAAATGCCATACCCTTTTTTTGCAATTAGAGTTGGCTTTAGCAGCGAAACATTCCTAACAAACTGGTCTTGACTAAAGGCAATTGTCCAATAATCAGTTTAACCCTTTTTTCTCCACCTTCATACGATCCAATTCGCAAATGCTATCTAGCTCTGTTTTTTCCCTATTATTCAATTAATATCGTTCGTATAGTCCAATTCGCAAATGCTAAACTCTTTTTATCTCCACCTTCATACGATCCAATTCACAAATGTTATCTAGCGAAACATTCCTAACCAACTAGTCTTGACTAAAGGTAATTGTCCAAAAAATCAGAAACCAGTCTGATAGCACATACTTCAAAGAAATGGAACAGTGGATAATCATTCCTAAATAAGCAATTTGATAATTTCTAGTTTCTGGGTAAAAAAAACAAAAAAAAATGTTATGATGAAAGTGCCTCAAAACCAGTCTGCTTGCGTTATATAATCTCAATTATACTCTCAAAACGTGTTTGTTCACTTTATAGGTATATAATATAAAAGGATTGGTCGCTTTTTGCAATGTGTTCGTCAAACTGCAGTGTATATTCTTGTATCCGTGAAATCTTATACAAGCTTACTACTATCGGTACTTGTCAATTAGCTGGTACACACGCAAGATAGATGCTAAAGGAAAGTAGTCAAACGGGTATCATTCAGTAGAGAATTGGATCGCAAAGCGTGGTTTTTCATTGCGTTTACAATATTTAAACTATTGTTTTTTGGGGTTTGGGGGGGGGGGGAAGTACTTAGATTAGGTTAAGTATTTAATATATACTATGCTGTATTCACCACCCTCCTAATGTGCAAATATATAGCCCAAATTTGGTTCTAAATTGTTATATTTTCATCATATTTTGTTTTATTTCATTAGCATTAACTAATGAAACTAGCTCCTTCTTCATACAATTTTAGTATGACTGTTGCCGGAACAAGATTCCAAGTCAACTGATGAAATTGAAAGTTGGTGAGGTGACTAACTGACTATTGTCACTTGTCACTAAACAAATGATAATCGTATGCTCATGAGAGAGAATGTTATCTTAACTTACTATGCGAGTATGAAGTGGGTATTTTCTCATTCTAATAACTGAGTGATTGTTTGATAAGATTAAATGACCGCGATATGAAAAAATGTCGACACTCATGTCAGTGTAATTAAATTGGGAACAGGGAATTTTTTTACGGGGAAAAAACAGATTACTCAGAAAATGTGAAATTTCCTCATTATTCAAAAGCGTAACATAAATTCAAAAACGCAACAAGAGTGTAACGCTTTTAGGACCGTAACGTAAAACGCATCGTTTTATTTAAAACGTACCAATAATAGTACGAACGTAACCCTGGTGGCAACCCTGATTGTTAGCTGGTTTCTGAGTTCAGAGTTACCGTCACTCAGGGTCAGGGTTGCCACCGTCAGTAGGATTTTACTAGATCTAGTAAAAAAAAATCTAGTAAATTTAGAGGATCTAGTAAATTTTCCCAAATCTAGTAAAAAATCATGATTTGTAGTAAAAAAAACTTTGTAGTAAACAAAACTTGTAGCAAACAAAATTGATTATCCTCCTATAGTAAAAATCAATACAAAAATTTTTTCAGCCAATAATTGTACGAACGTAACCTTGGTGGCAACCCTGATTGTTAGCTGGTTCCTGAGTTCAGAGTTACCGTCACTCAGGGTCAGGGTTGCCACCGTCAGTAGGATTTTACTAGATCTAGTAAAAAAAATCTAGTAAATTTAGAGGATCTAGAAAATTTCCCAAATCTAGTAAAAAATCATGATTTGTAGTAAACAAAACTTTGTAGTAAATAAAACTTGTAGTAAACAAAATTGATTATCCTCCTATAGTAAAAATCAATGCTTGATGGTGCGCTTGCGGCTACCGCCGCACGCGCAAAATTTTTTTTCAGTATTTAGTAAAAACATATGTGATATAGTAAATTTTTCCTCTCAGATTTAGTAAATTCTTCCAGGCCAGGGTGGCAACCCTGATCAAAGTAAGTCTCCCTCAAGTAAATGATCACCCCAATATAAGGATGATCTTCCTAGAAGTAGAAACCATTGTCAGAATGATCTCGTGAAAATTGTCAGCTGGTTCCTGAGTTCAGAGTTACCGTCACACAGGGTTAACCTGCTTTACAAAAATTAATTTGGAAAATTAATATTACAAACATTTAAATCGTCTAAACTCGACATCTATATAATTTAGCAAATATTGCATTGAGTTTTTTCACATTAAACCGTTTATTTTTTACCAGGTTTTTAAAGTTAAAATTTCCCTATCAAACAAATATTATTAGTACCTACTTAATCTTTTTCAAAATTAGTTACATCACAGTTCAACCTGAAAAAGGATTTTAAATGCATAGATCGCATATATTGAAAATATAAACGCTAAATCTAGGTTCCCAATCGAATTTTTATCTGACTGAGAGAAACAGACATATAAGGAAAAAAGGGTTGACGAAACTGTTGAATACCCCTTTAGGGAGGGAGTATTCAACATCTGGAAGGGCTTCCATCCAAATGAGAGAAACAGACATAAAAGGAAAAAAGAGTTGACGAAAATGTTGAATACCCCTTAAGGAGGGAGTATTCAGAAATCACAGGTTTTTTTTGCTGAAGTTCATATTGGAACGTTTATCATTTCCATATTTTTATACATACCTCAATGTCTTCTCTTCCTTTCTACAAAGGGGGAAGGGATACTTGCCTCCATACTGGTGACCATGGGACAAGCATGGATCCAGAACGTGAATTTGGGAGGGTGGCAGTGCCAAAAGGGGAAAATAGAACACCCCCCCCATCTACAATTTTTGGTACTGGTGCATTAAGCGGGCACTACTAAAAAAGTCAGGTTTGGTTAATGCTAATGAAATAAAATAAAATAGGATGAATATATAATAGTTTATAAACAAATTTGGGCTATATATTTCCACATTAGGGGGGTGGGGGTAGGCTTTAACACCCCCCCCCACCCCCCTAATGTGGAAATATATACCATATACTAACCATATACTAAATACGTAACCTAACCTTACCTAGGTAACTTTTCCCCCCTTAAACCCCAAAAACAATCGTTTAAATATTGTAACTCATTGAGAAACCATGGCTTTGCAGTCATTTATCTATAGCGGTCTCTTGCATATAGCCTGTTTGACGGGTTTCGTGACTGGTTCCTTTGTACAATGTATAGCAATACCTGCATAATGCAACGGTACCCGTATTTACTATATGGTATACTTCAACCCCCCCCCTAATGTGCAAATATATAGTCCAAAATTGTTTCTAAACTATTATATATTCATCCTATTTTATTTCATTAGCATTAACCAAACTTGACTTCTTTAGCAGTGCCCGCATAATGCACCAGTACCCAATTCTTTTTAACGTAATTGAATTAAGGTCCGGTTTACTATCAACGTAACGTGACGCAACGGAAAGTTAAAACTAAGTGTTTTAATAAGACCATTCAAGCAGGGTTTTCAACTGCCGACTTAAAAAAAGAGTGCAAATCAAGGCCAAAAAAGAGTGAAAATTGTTAAAAAAGAGTGTAAGTCAGAAAATTTGCGCGCAAGTGGCTACCGCGCGCGCAACCCCTTTCACTCTTTTGGCCACTCTTACGCTATTTACAAATAATTATTAATTATCCTACGATCAATAAATATATTACCTTTTTATTTTTCAAATGTATTTAAAATAAAGTTAGGAGGATTCCCTGCTTAAATCCAACCTCTAAATAATGGGTTAGACAATGATTTTCATCCTTTTTGTAGCTTAAAAGGTAATGCTCTGCTTGAAATGTGCTGGTATTTACTTTGATTGCTTGGAACTACAGTTGAATTCATCAAATGTTTATATAAGGTTTTGTCTCCATTTTATCCAAATGTTTTGAAAGGAATATAAGAGGTCCAAGTAACTAGTCGTGAACTATAACTGACTTCACTGTAGTCAAGTCAAGTACCGTACCCTAGAAGCGAAAAAAAAAATGGTGAAAACATTCTTAGTCAGACAAAATAATTCTTCTTCTTACTCTACTAGATTTGCTTCTTCTTTCATATTAAATAAAAAAAACAAGTTTTTTTAACTGAAAGTAAGGAACGACGTTAAAACTTAAAACGAACAGAAATTATTCCGTGTATGAAGGGGGCTGTCCCCTCCTCAACGCCTCGCTCTTTACGCTAAAGTTTTTTTATTGTTTAAAAAAATAGAGTTGTGAGAAAGTCAAACTTTAGCGTAAAGAGCGAGGCGTTGAGGAGGGGACAGCCCCCTTCATATACGGAATAATTTCTGTTCGTTTTAAGTTTTAACGTCGTTCCTTACTTTCAGTTAAAAAAACTTGTTTTTTTATTTAATTTTTGAACGTTTTTGAATTAATGCAGGTTTTGATTTTGGCTCACCGTACATGAATAATTAAAACAAAATTTGCATAGTATATTTGGTTAAATGGCTTTCTCGAAACTTGTTTAATTTTATTTACGAACGTTTTTATTAGTAATAAATATACGTAACTTAGAATTAACTTACGTAACGAACTTCTATATTCATAAATTTTTAACACGTATATTAGGGGGTTCGCCCCCTAGTCAATACCCTGCTTTTTAAACTATAGTTCGAATTTTTTTTCCAGTTCTTTAAAAATGACCTCTTAATCACAATCAGTTGATCAGTTGAAAAACTTGTTTTTTTTTTATTTAATTCCTGATCTTTTTCTTTAATAATGCTGGGAAATCCGGCGCCCCCTTCATAGCAATGTCCCTTCCCCCATGAAAACTTCCTTCATGGAAAGATCCTTCCATATAGCCCCCGACCCTCTCCTTCCCCCACCTACCAGAAAAAATCTCCTCTGAAAAAGTCTGTATACTTCCCAATAACCAATACTATATGTTAACATTGAGTAAAGTTCATAACTTTCAGCCCTCTCCCTGGGGACTTTGGGGGATCAAGTCATCCTAAAAGACATTTTTATCATATTTTCGACCATGCTGAACAAAATGGCTATCTCAAAATTTTGATCGGGTGACTTTGGGAAAAAAATGAGCGTGGGAGGGGGCCTAGTTGCCCTCCATTTTTTTTGGTCACTTAAAAAGGGCACTAGAACTTTTAATTTCCGTTCCAATGAGCCCTCCCACGATATTCTAGGACCACTGGGTCGATACGATCACCCCTGGGAAAAAAAAAAAAAACAAACAAACAAACAAACAAACAAACAAATAAACACGCATCCGTGATCTTTCTTCTGGCAAAAAATGCAAAAATCCACATTTTTGTAGATAGGAGCTTGAAACCTCTACATTAGGGTTCTCTGATACGCTGAATATGATGGTGTGATTTTCATTAAGGTTCTATCATTTTTAGGGGGTCTTTCCCCCTTTTTTTGAAAATCAGCCAAATTTTCTCAGGCGCGTAACTTTTGATGGGTAGCTCTAAACTTGATGAAAGTTATATATTTGAAATCAGCATTGAAATCTGATTCTTTTGATATATCTATTGGTATCAAAAACCCGTTTTCTAGAGTTTCGGTTACCATTGAGCCGGGTCGCTCCTTACTTACAGTTCGTTACCACGAACTGTTTGATTCTTGTAAACTGATGTCCAATTTTTATATGAAATGAGTAGTTTTCCGGGACACTCCCAGAAAGTGGATAGCTGCTTGTTTGGCCAATGTACTGGTTTGCTTTGAGTAGATTTCAGCGAAAGGGGGTATTTTAGATGTGAATCAGAGAAAAAGGTCTTTCTGGCTTTGTTTATCCCAACAACACAGAAGTGCAAATTTAAATTTTCTACTACAGAAAAACCACATCAATAGCTTGCAAAGATGTTCAACGATACATGTGACATAACAATTTATTTTAACGCATTTACTGTGTCGATCGAGGAGAAGTCGGAGCCTGTCAATAACTACACAGAATTTCATAAACAATAATAAAGTTAAGAAATCAAAATTTTTATTATATCTTCAAAGAATAGTTCGCAGCGCATAAGCAACAATAAATCATAATTTACTCCCAGCTCTTTTTACAGCTACAAGGATAGTAGTTATAAACAACTACACTTTTTACAACTACAAGCATATGCTATCTCAAAGAATTATAAAAAAAAAACCTAGGAGGATACGACAATCTAAGGAAGACAACTCCTCATGTGTGCAAATATGAGGATATACAGGCTGAAGTTCAACCTTGTAATAAGAAACGTACGCAGAAATTGACTTTGGAGCGGTCCAAAATTTCAAATAGAGCACAATTTGAAAAAAAAAACAACACAGAAAACAATAAACCATAGAAAATATCACGAAAATCTTGCGATTTTAAAATAAGGACGGACAATAATCGTCCTTCAAGACAGCACACAAAATTTCGTGTAGGTTCCAGCTCATATAGATAAATCTATAATTAAAAGTAGCAATCAAACGAGTTAGAAAATATGTAAGAAATGGAATGTCTTAGTCTCTTGTAAGCATGTTGCTTAAATAATAAATTGCAGAATCATAAGTTCCGTAACACCCTAGAGAACAATAAAGGTGAAAATACAACCGACACACAATGGACAGTATGCAAGTCTAGAAAACAGGCATGTTAAAACAATAACATATTTATTTACGCTTTCTTCCTACGTAAAAAAAAAAAAAAAAAAAAAAAATCTTCATTAGAAACATAAGGGAATAAATTCATTCCGTCGATTAGCAGGAATGCCATTCTCGCGCAAATGAATATTAAATTTGGTTCAAGATGCAATTCTGACTAGAGGTAAGTTTGAACTTTACCCCCTCCCTCCCAATGTGCAAATATATACCCTGATTTGGTATATAGCGGTGGGGTGAGGGAATTTGCGCCAAAAGCGATTATTATTTTCGGAAAGAGCATAAGAAAAGGCATGGAGTGTAGGATCATTTTATTCATAGGTCAATAATAGGAAACTACTCAATATTTATCCGTTTTTCATTGTCATTTTTAATTGGCTACAATGTTTTTGGTCCTGGATTCATTTCTGAAAGTGTCATTCACCTAAAGGAGGCCCTAGACGTTCAATCATTTTGATCAAAAGCTTCTGTCAGTCGATTGACTCAATAATGATTGACCTTCTAGGAACCTGTTTGACGCTTGAGTCAAGTGTTGACGGTGATTGATAGAAAGTTTGAATGACTCAATTATTTTGATCAAAAGCAGTGTGTTAGATTAGCTTTGGTCGAGATTGAAGGGCTGATTGAAGGGTCAATTGAAGATTAATTGAAACACACGTCAATGGATTGACGGAGACTTTTGATCAAAATAATCGACCATCTAGGGCCTCTTTAACTCAACTGCTTTCCAAGATAGCAAGAAGTGTCGAAACTACAACTTTAGGCTACCCCATATTTTCCTACTGTACCCTTTTATGTCATTTTGATAGTATGGGTCCCATCCAAAGCAAATTCTTGGACCCGTGGCTGTTAAGATAAGATTTTATTTCAGAAAAATTAGCTACCACAAGCAGAGATGGATCATTCGCGCTTTAAAAAGGTGCACAGGCCTAAAGTCTTCGCAGAATTTTATCAGTTTAAGAGCAGACTTTGAAAAGGTTTGTTTTTTACTACTGCTTCTCCATCGCCTTACTGCAAGTTGCATGCTCACTTTTCCATTTCCAAGAAAAATGGTTATGCCCAACAACTTTTAACTTCCTTCTGTAAAAATTGATATTGAATCTACCACGCTTTCACTTGTTATTTATACTTTGATTTACTTCTTCGTAAGTGGTTGAAAAATACAGAAAAACGCCTGGGGAACGGTCCAGGCAGAGATAACAGAGATCATATCGGCTAGCTGTTCTATCTTTTGCACTTAAATAATTTAATTTGATTTTTTTTTATTTCACTTAATATATGATCTATCATCTTTTCATAAGAGAGTGCAAAGAGCAAATAATGGGCAAAAAGAGTGCAAATCTGGTCCGTGGAGTGAAAGAGCGCAATGAAAAAAAAAGAGCGCATTCCAAACGAAAAGTGTGCAAGTTGGCAACTCTAGTCAGAACAGTGAAAGGGGCTGCGCGCCTTTTTTTACTTGCAAACGCTTTCAACAACTTGCACTCTTTTTTGGCATTGATTTGCACTCTTTTTTGACGTCAGCAGTTGGCAACCCTGAATACTAGGTGAGACCAAGATGTTGCCCGATAAATCAATCCATTATTTTTTATGCTGTTTACTGACTGTAAACTTATTATTTTTGTTCCTGAGTTTTAAAATAATTTTAATTGTATGCTGAAATTTACTGATATCACAACTCCTGTAAGACTACGAAGTTATAGATTAGTTTGTTGTTGTTAGGCTACGTATTTACTTTTGACTCCTAAATTAATATTCTTGTTTTTGTGCTTGGCTTTTGTGTTTTCAGTAAAGCGCTAGTTTTCTGTAATCCTACAAACATAGGGAAATATCACCAGTTGATTTATTTGCATTAGTTTTATTGATATATGTTAGATAGGCTTTGAAGTAATTTTTGTTCGTTTTAAGTTTCATATTCGCTCTTTACTGCCCTCGCGAAAACTTTGTTTTTTTAAATTAATCTTTGTTCGTTTTTGATTAAAATTTAATGTAGAAACAACGCCGCCATGATATTTTTTATCTATACGGAATAATGTATGTTCGTTTTAAGTTTTAATGTCAGTCTTTAGTTTCTATTAGCTGTAAGCCACGCAAGATATCAAATAGTTCGTGATAACGAACTGTAAGTAAGGAGCAACCCGGCTCAATGGTAACCGAAACTCTAAAAAACGGAATTTTGATACCAATAGATACATCAAAAGAATCAAATTTTATTTTTGATTTTAAATATATAAGTTTCATCAAGTTTAATCTTACCCATCAATAGTTACGCGCCTGAGAAAATTTGGCTGATTTTCGAAAAAAGGGAAAAAGACCCCCTAAAAGTTATAGAACCTTAATGAAAATCACACCATCATATTCAGCATATCAGAGAACCCTACTGTAGAGGTTTCAAGCTCCTATCCACAAAAATGTGGAATTGTCCATTTTTTGCCAGAATAAAGATCACGGATGCGTGTTTATTTGTTTTTGTTTTTTTTTTTTCTTTTTCCCAGGGGTGATCGTATCGACCCAGTGGTCTTAGAATATCGTGGGAGGGCTCATTGGAACGTAAATTAAAAGTTCTAGTGCCCTTTTTAAGTGACCAAAAAATGGAGGGCAACTAGGCCCCCTCCCACGGTCATTTTTACCCAAAGTCACCCGATCAAAATTTTGAGATAGCCATTTGGTTCAGCATGGTCGAAAATAATATAAATATGTCTTTTAGGATGACTTAATCCATCGAAGCCCCCAGGGGGAGGGCTGAAAGTTATGAACTTTACCCAATGTTAACATATAGTATTGGTTATTGGGAAGTATACAGACGTTTTCAGGGGAAATTCTTTCTTGTAGTGGGGGGTGGGGATGGGTCGGGGGTTATATGGGAGGATCTTTTCATGAAGGAAGTTTTCATGGGGGAAGGGACATGGCTTCGAAGGGGGCGCCGGATTTCCCATCATTATTTAAAACAAAAATCAGAAATTAAATATTAAAAAAAACAAGTTTTTCAACTGAAAGTAAGGAACAACATCAAAACTTAAAACGAACAAAAAATATTAGCTATATGATTAGGTTCACCTTCTAGTCAATGCCTCGCTCTTTAAGCAAAAGATGTTTTAGTACTTTCATAAGAGCTATTTATTCTAACTAACGGCCTTTGTGATTAAGGGGTCATTTTTAAAGAATTGGAACAAAATTCGAACTTTAGCTTAAAGAGCAAGGGGTAAAATTCTACTTTAGTTACTTTTACCTATCTTGGAAAGTTGTGAAGTTAGGAAAATGAAACTTTCAGGGATGGGTCTACAGGCTAAAATATGTCCTGGGAAGGTATTTTGAAGTATTTATCTCCTTTCTTTCTCCCTCTAGAGGATCCTGAAATTTGCCTACATGACAGGTCTATACCTATTGAAATTTTGACAAAACAACATTTTACCTTAATTTTCAGTTATAAGATTCTTATTCTCTGGCTTTAGTTCTGAAAATGCAATTCTGTTATTTGAGTAGTATTTTAAGCCGTATGAATGTTAATTTCCAAATTTAGGAAATGTATTTGCATATCTTTAAAACTCTATAAATCAGGATTGAGCAAAGTTGTGAAGCTGAAAACAATTTTGTTGGACTTCATTTTAAGCAGAAAATCTATATTACAAGGTTTCACTTTTATAACACACAGATTTTTAAAGGTCATCAAAGGTCAGGACCTTCTAGAGGGAGAAGGAGTGGAGGTAGGTACTTCAAAATACCTTCCCGGGACATACTTTAGCCTGTAGATCTATCCCTGAAAGTTTCATTTTCCTAATCAAACTCCTTTCCAAGATAGCCAAAAGTAGCTAAAGTAGAATTTTACCGACCAAGGTATTGACTAGGGTTATGTAAGTTATTTTGTAAATTACGTCAGAACCAAATTTAGAGACAGCCATTTAGCAAAAGAAAAGTAAAATTTTTATGCAAATTTTGTTTACTTATTCAAAGACGGTGAGCCAAAATAAAAGCTGCATTAACTAAAAAACGATCTGAAATTAAATAAAAAAAAAACAAGTTTTTTAAACTGAAAGTAAGGAGCGACATAAAAACTTAAAACGAACAGAATTATTCCGTATACGAAAGGGGCTGTCCGCTCCTAAACGCCTCGCTCTTTACGCAAAAGTTTGACTCTGTCTCACAACTTTATTTTTTAAAACAATAAAAAACTTTAGCGTAAAGAGTGAGGCGCTGAGGAGGGGACAGCCCCTTTCATATACGGAATAATTTCTGCTCGTTTTAAGTTTTAATGTCGCTCCTTAATTTCATTTTAAAAAACTTGTTTTTTTTATTTAATATGATAAAAGAAACTAGTCAAGCAGGTTCTTTCAACAGAGAATGGGACTGCAAACAGTGGTTTCTAACTGCGTTTACAATATTTAAACTTTAGTTTTTGGGGGTTAGGGGGAAAAAAGGTACCTTAGTTAGGTTACATATTTAATATATGCTATGCTTTACCCCCGCCCCCCTAATGTATTGTCAATATTAACAAACTAAACTGAATACTTACCATCACAATCAGACTGTCTTCTCTCTCTGATCTCTCTGAATCAGAATGTCTTCTCTCTCTGAACTGAATGCCTCCGAGGCAAAATCGTCGCTTATTTGTTTAAAGGTCTTAACACTAAATCTACTTCTGTATTATACGTTTGTAGGTAGGTGAAGGAGATGATTTTTTTTGTCAAATTGATCTCAAATCATAACATTCGAAAACAAAATAAGAGACAAATTGGGTTTTGGGAGGAGGTTTAGTTGCCCTCCAATATTTACGGTCTCTTATAAAGGACACTAGAACAAAAAAACAACAAATAGAAACGCATCCGTGATCAGTCATTATGCGGGCACTGTTAAAGAAGTCAAGTTTGGTTAATGCTAATGAAATAAAATAGGATGAATATATAATAGTTTAGAAACAATTTTGGGCTATATATTTGCACATTAGGGGGGGGGGTGGGTGGGTGAAGCATACCATATAGTAAATACGGGTACCGTTGCATTATGCAGGCACTGCTATATATTGTACAAGGAAACCAGTCACGAAACCCGTCAAACAGGCTATTTGCAAGAAACTGCTATAGATAAATGACTGCAAAGCCATGGTTTCTCAATGAGTTACAATATTTAAACGATTGTTTTTGGGGGTTTAAGGAGGGAAAAGGTACCTAGGTTAGGTTACGCATTTAGTATATGGTTTGCTTCACCCCCCACCCCCCTAATGTGATAGCCCAAATTTACTTATGAACTAGTTATATATTCATCCTATTTTATTTTATCTCATTAGCATTAACCAAACCTGACTGTTTTAGTAGTGCCCGCCTAATACACCAGTACCAAAAATTTTAGATGGGGGGGGGGGTTCTATTTTCCCCTTTTGGCACTGCCACCCCTCCCAAATTAACGTTCTGGATCCGTGCTTGTCCCATGGTCACCAGTATGGAGGCAAGTATCCCTTCCCCCTTTGTAGAGAGGAAGAGTAGACATTGAGCTATGTATAAAAACATGGAAATGATAAACGTTTCCATATGAACTTCAGCAAAAAAAAACCTGTGATTTCTGAATACTGCCTCCTTAAGGGGTATTCAACATTTTCGTCAACTCTTTTTTCTTTTATGTCTGTTTCTCTCAGTCAGATAGAAATTCGATTGGGAACCTAGTTTTAGCGTTTATATTTTCAATATATGCGATCTATGCATTTAAAACATTTTTTCAGGTTGAACTGTGATGTAACTAATTTAAAAAAAGATTAAGTAGGTACTAATAATATTTGTTTGATAGGAAAATTTTAACTTTAAAAAACCTGGTAAAAAAATAAAAGGTTTAAAGTGAAAAACTCACTGCAATATTTTTTAAATTATATAGATTCGAGTTTAGACGATCAAAATGTTATAAGATAATATTTTCAAAATTAATTTTTGTAAAGCTGGTTAACCCTGTGTGACGGTAACTCTGAACTCAGGAACCAGCTAACAATTTTTACGAGATCAGTCTGACAATGGTTTTACTCAGGGTTGCCACCGTTAGTAGGATTTTACTAGATCTAGTAAAAAAAAAATCTAGTAAACTTAGAGGATCTTCCCAAATCTAGTAAAAAATCATGATTTGTAGTAAACATAACTTTTGTTATTTTCCATCAATTCAGGGAAAAAAGTTAGGGTCCATTCATTTCAAAATCTGATTTTGATTACGTTAGATATTATGGCTACTATTGCTTTCATTTTTGCGGTTTCGTGTCAATCCTAGTGCTTAAAAATCTCTAATTTTTTCTCGGCTTCTTCTTGATACTCGCTTTGAAAGGCAAACTATTTAAAATAAGGACTGGTATGCTGGCTTAATTTGTTTCCAGAAAATTTTCAAAGACTCTCATAACAGCTGCTACGTTTGTTAGTTAGCTTTGTCCCTTTTTAAAGACGCTGCTGGAAACGAATTTTTTGCATACTTTCTCAAGTTCTTTTTGACTCTGCAGCTTACACCATTCAAGTGCTGGAGCGGAGAAACAGTTCTTGATTTTGTCGGTCATCAAAACTTAAAACCGGAATAGGCTAAATGTCTCGAGTGTTTCTTCCCTAATGAAAACGAAGCAACTTGTTCTCAGGTCGTCAAGGGGAGTACATTACTGGGTGATCCCCGGCGATTTGACTCGTGCTATCAAGAAAAAGAAACAAGTAGATCCCTTCAGTCAGATATCGACACTAGCGGATACATTGAATTTGGATGAAACCGAGGACGATTAAAACCTTTTAAGTGCGACTTTTTTCAATTGTGACTACATATTTTCCTTCTTACTTTTCAATTTGTATGATTTGCCTGACCTGAAGACTATTGACACAATGTTATTTTTTAAAACTAATTATTGTATGTTATGTAAGTTTTCTTTTTCTTAGCATACCTAATCCAATTTGAGGTGCACTTTTTGATTTACATATTTTCACAACTGAACCGGTAGCCGATTACGCCATTTCCGTTTTGAAGTGACATAGATTGTATTGGTTTTTGATACGAACGACAGAGAACCCACAAAAAAATAGTTTTAAAAAAATCCTAAATTAATTGCTTTAAAATTTGCCAGAAATCTTTGTAAGCAGCTTATCCTTTATTCAAAGACCAGCCCAATTAGTGTTTTAAAACTGGCAAAGTTCCTCTTAAAAATGCAAAATTGAAAATTGATTTTCTTCGTTGATTGTTTTTTAATTTTCCAATATATCTGAGTTTTATGACCTAACGACCATTGATAAATTTAACGCCGGGCTTCACCAGCAGGATTTCCAGAATCCAAGACTCCAGACTATTGTTTGACGTCTTGGATACACCGCATCTGGAATCTGAAGCCTATCAGGTAGTACATCCAAATAATCCTAAAAAAAAGAATTTTTGAACTTATAATTTTCCGGAATTTTCGATCATACTATGAAAATGAAAGAAAAGACGAAAACAGGGGAAAAAAGAAAAAAAGGGAAAAAGATTGTGGAAATCCAATTGATTATCCTCCTATAGTAAAAATCAATGCTTGATGGTGGGCGTGCGGCTACCGCCCCACGCGCAAAAATTTTTTTTCAGCATTTAGTAAAAACAGATGCGATTTAGTAAAATTTTCCTCTCAGATTTAGTAAATTCTTCCATGCCAGGGTGCCAACCCTGATCAAAGTAAGTATCCCTCAAGTAAATGATCACCCCAACATAAGGATGATCTTCCTAGAAGTAGAAACCATTGTCAGAATGATCTCGTGAAAATTGTTAGCTGGTTCCTGAGTTCAGAGTTACCGTCACGCAGGGTTAACCAGTTTTACAAAAACTAATTTGGAAAATTAACATTACAATCAGTGATTGTAATATGATTGTAAGTGATTGTATAGCGACTAACGCCCCTCTCACGCCCACCATTTTCCCAAACACATGCAACCAAAATTTTAAGATATCCATTTTGTTCAGTGTAGTTGAAAGTTCTGGAAATTAGGTCTTTTAGGATGATAACCCCCTCAGAGCCCTCACTGCAAGGGTTGTAAGTTATGCCCTGGAGGCATATAAAGTTTTTATTGAAAGCGTCGTCGTAGAAACTTCAAAAGGGCTCATTCAATTGGAAATTGAAAGGGCTAGTGCCTTTTTTAATAGTTGAAAGTCATTGGATAGCGACTAACGCCCCTCTCACGCCCATCATTTTCCCAAACACATCCAATAAAAATTTTGGGATATCCTTTTGTTCAACGTAGTTGAACGTTCTGGAAGTTAGGTCTTTTAGGATGATAATCCCCCCAGAGCCCTCGGTGCAAGGGTTGTAAGTTTTTCCCTGGGGGCATATAAGGTTTATATAGAAAGCTGTTGTATAAATCATAGGCAGCGCGATAGCGCTGCCTTAGTAAAGAACGATGTTGGCACAATCTATTATTTTTTTCCATACCAGGGCACTTCGTATCGAAGGAGTTGTCATAGAAACTTAGAAAAGGGCTCATTTGATGGGAAACTGGAGTGGCTAGTGCTCTTTTTAATATTCAAAAGGGATTGGAGGGCAACTAGCCCCCTTACCCCCCGACACCCATAATTCTCCCAAACGCATACAATCAAAATTTTGAGATAGCCATTTTGTTCAGGGTAGTTGATTTCCAGATAGAAAATATGTTTTTCAGGAGGACACTCCCCCACAACCCTCAGGGCAAGGGTTTGGGGGCATATAAGAACGATGTTGGCCCAATGTATTATTTATTAATTTTTTCCTTTAGAGCAGGGCACTTCGCATCGAAGAAGTTGTCGTAGAAACTTCGAAAAGGGCTCATTCAATTGGAAAATGGAGTGGCTTGTGCCCTTTTTAAAAGTCGAAAGTCATTGGAAGAAGACTAACATCCCTTCCACGCATTCCCCGAAACACATCCAATCAAAATTTCAAGATAGCCATTTTGTTCAGCGTAGTTGATTTCCGGATAGAAATTATGTTTCTGAGGAGGACAGTCCCCCACAGTCCTTAGGGCAAGGGTTGTAAGTTATGCCCTGGCGGCATATAAGGTCTTTTTTATAGAAGGCATTGTCGTAGAAACTTCAAAAAATGCTCATTCGATTGGAAATTCAAAGGGCTATTGCTCTTTTTAATAGTCGAAAGTGATTTGAGGGCAACTAACCCCCCTCTCACGCCCACCTTTTCCCCAAACACATCTAATCAAAACTTTGAGATAGCCATTTTATTCAACGTAGTTTTAAGTTCTGGAAATTAGGTCTTTGAGGATGACAACTCCCCCACAGCCCTCAGGGCAAGGGTTGTAAATTATTCCCAAGAGCCATATAAGGTTTTTATAGAAAGTGTTATCGTAGAGACTTCAAAAAGTCTCATTCGATTGGAATTTGAAATGGCTAGTGCCCTTTTTAATAGTCGAAACTGATTGGAAAGCAACTAACACCCCTTCCACGCCCACCATTTCCCCAAAAAAATCCAATAAAGATTTTGAGATAGCCATTTTGTTCCACGAAGTTCAAAGTTCAGGAAATTATATCTTTGAGCAGGAAACTCCCCCCACAGTCTTCAGGGCAAGGGTTATAAGTTATGCCCTGGGGGCAAATAATGTTTTATTGAAATCTTTGTCGTAGAAACCTGAAAAAGGGCTCATTCGATTGGAAATTCAAAGGGCTAGTGCCCTTTTTAATAGTCGAAAGTGATTTGAGGGCAACTAACCCCCTTCTCACGCCCATCTTTTCCCCAAACACATCCAATCAATATTTTAGAGAGCCATTTTATTCAACGTAGTTGAAAGTTTTGGAAATTAGGTCTTTAAGGATGACAACTCCTCGCCCCCCCACAGCCCTCAGGGCAAGGGTTGTAAGTTATGCCCTGGGGGCATATAAAGTTTATATAGAAAATTCTTAAAGAAATATCAAAAAGGGCTCATTTGATTGGAAATTGAAATTGCAATTTTTAATCGTCGAAAGTGAGTGGAGAGTAATTAACCCCCCTCTTACGTCCACCATTTCCCCAAAAACATTCAATCAAAGTTTAGAGATAGTCATTTTGTTCAACGTAGTTGAAAGTTCTGGAAATTATGTATTTAAGAATGACAAACCTCCCAGAGCCTTATGGGCAAAGGTTGTAAGTTCTGCACTGGGGGCATATAAGGTTTTTATAGATAGAGTTGTCGTAAAACTTCAAAAGGGGTTCATTCAATTGGAAATTGAGAGGGCTAGTGCCCTTTGTAATAGTCAAAAGTGATTGGAGGGTAACTAACCCCCCTCTCACGCCCACCATTCCTCCAAACACGTCCAATCAAAATTTTCAGATAGCCATTTTGTTCAACGTAGTAGAAAGTTCTGGAAATTAGGTCTTTGAGAATGACACCCCCCCCCCAGCACTTAGGGCAAGGGTTGTAAGTTATGCCCTGATATAAGATTTTTATTGAAAGTTTTGCCGTAGAAACTTCGAAAGGGCTCATTTGATCGGAAATTGAAGGGGCTAGGGCCAATTTTAATAGTTGAAAGTGATTGGAGAGCGACTACCGCTCCTCTCACGCCCACCATTTCCCCAACATATCCAATCAAGATTTTGAGATAGCCATTTTGTTTAACGTAGTTGAAAGTTCTGGAAATTCTGTCTTGGGCATGTAAGGTGTTTATAGAAAGCGTTGTCGTTTCCAAAAGGACTCATTTGATTAGAAATCGAAAGGCCTAGTGCCCTTTTTAATAGTCGAAAGTGATTGATAGGCTTGACATTTTTATAGTAAAGATTAATGTGGGTATAATGTATTATGTTTTGTTGTTGTTGTTGTTTAGACCAGGGCACTTTGTATCGAAGGAGTTGTCGTGGGAACTTCGAAAAGGGCTCATTTGATTGAAAATAGAAAGGGTTGATGCCCTTTTTAATTGTCGAAAGTGATTGGAGGGCAACTAATCCCCCTTCCACTCTCACCCTCCCACGCCCACCCTCCCATTTGACCATTATGTTTAAAAACTAAATGTTGCCTTGAGATTAAATCAAAATGCACTGTGTTAATGCTAATTCCCAATAAGGCATCTCAGCAGTATCCCAAGAACGACTGAGGGTATTACGTCTAAACTTTTGGGGCTACTTCTGCTCTGAAAATTCAACCAAATCAAAATAGCATAAGCGTATCCAAGCTATCAAAGAAAGCAAACAGATTTTTTTGCGAATGGTATCAAGTTTTCAATTTCAGGGCAACTAGAGGAGGTATGAAACTAAATTAAACAGTACTATTTGTGTCCAGATTTTTAAAAGGGTGTATGTTGTTAAAAATTGCTGAAAATTTTTCTCCAGCATACAAATAGCAGGCCAAACTATAAAGCCTTAAAAAACGAAAAGATTTAGAGTATTATTTTCTTTTTCCCTGAAAAGACTATGTCAATATACAACGAACAGATATTAATTAAAAAAAACTTTTTCCACAAAATAAGTTTTTCAAAGAAAAGTAAAGAACTCCATTAAACAAAAATGAGCAAAAATAAAATCAAATAGTCTATCAAGCGTGAAACTACCACAAATCAGCATAGATAAATAAATGAAACCCAAAACGCACAGAAATTACAATAAATAACCGAGTCAAACTCAAAACCAGCAGACATTAACATAAGTTGGGTGCAAAACCCCTATGCCTTCCTTAATCCAGAACAAAATTTGCACTTTACTTTAAAAATATAAATGAATGTGCATTGTCAGTTTAATATACATATACTGATATTTAGTAATCAAAATGTTAGTATTATTTGATTTATTAAAGTTATAAAAGTAAAAACATTTATATACTTTTCAGTAAAGTGCAAATTTTGTTTGAAAATCCACGTTTAAAACACATCTGATTTTATTAATAATATTTGATTTTTAAAATAAAGTTGGGTTTTAGTTTTCAGAAATACGAACCTCCACGTTTAAAATACATGTGATTTTATTAATAATATTTGATTTTTTAATAAAGCTGGGTTTTAGTTTTCAGAAATAAGAACATCCACGTTTAAAATACATCTGATTTTATTAATAATATTTGATTTTTTTTAATAAAGTTGGGTTTTAGTTTTCAGAAATACGAACCTCCACGTTTAAAATACATTTGATTTTATTAATAATATTTTTTTCAATAAAGTTGGGTTTTAGTTTTCAGAAATAAGAACACCCACGTTTAAAATGCATTTGGTTTTATTAATCATATTTGATTTTTCAATAATGAGTAGCACACCAGCTCAAGCACAAGGACGTAGTGAGAGACATGCAAAAAATTAGGTTCATTTAGGTTCACTTATCGTGGCACAACGATAAGCGAACCTAAGCGAACCTAACTTTTTGCATGTCCTACGGCCTTGTGCTTGAGTTGGTGGGCTGCCATCTATAACTAAAGGTGAAAAGAGGGCAGCAGATGTGGTGGTGAAAATGTGTCAGTACGTGGATTTTCCTTATTCTGAAAAGTAAAACCCAACTTTATTAGAAAATCAAATATTATTAATAAAACCAGATGTATTTTAAACATGGACGTTCTTATTTCTGAAAACTAAAACCCAACTTTTTAAAAAATCAAGTATTAATAATAAATTCAGATGTATTTTAGACGTGGATGTTCTAATTTCTGAAACTAAAAAACCGAACCTTATTTTAAAAAAAAATCAAATATTATTAGTAAAATCATATATATTTTAAACGTGGATGTTCGTATTTCTTGAAACTAAAACCCAGCTTTATTAAAAAAAATCAAATGTTATTAATAAAATCAGATGTCTTTTAAAGGTGGACGTTCATACTTCTGAAAACTAAAACCCAACTTTATTAAAACAAAAAATCAAATATTATTAATAAAATCAGATGTATTTTAAAAGGGGATGTTCATATTTCTGAAAACTAAAACCCAACTTTATTAAAAAATCAAATATTATTAATAAAATCACATGTATTTTAAACGTGGGTGTTTTTATTTCTGAAAACTAAAACCCAATTTTATTAAAAAATCAAATATTATTAATAAAATCATATGTACTTTAAACGTGGGTGTTCTTGATTCTGAAAACTAAAACCCAACTTTATTAAAAAATCAAATGCTATTAATAAAATCAGATGTATTTTAAACGTGGATGTTCTTATTTCTTGAAACTAAAACCCAACTTTATTAAAACATCAAATGTTATTAATAAAATCAGATTTATTTTAAACGTGGACGTTCTTACTTCTGAAAACTAAAAAACAACTTTATTAAAATCACATGTATTTTAAACGTGGGTGTTCTTATTTCTGAAAACTAAAACCCAACTTTATCAAAAAAAAAATTATTAATAAAATCAGATGTATTTTAAACGTGGATGTTCGTATTTCTGAAAACTAAAACCCAACTTTATTAAAAAAAATCAAATATTATTAATAAAATCAGATGTATTTTAAACGGGGATGTTCATATTTCTGAAAACTAAAACCCAGCTTTATTAAAAATCAAATATTATTAATAAAATCACATGTATTTTAAACGTGGGCGTTCTTATTTCTGAAAACTAAAACCTAACTTTATGAAAAAAAATATTATCAATAAAATCAGATGTATTTTAAACGTGGATGTTCAGACACTGTCGTCTCCAAAATTCTTCTGAAGCATGTTGGCCAGTTTCGGGGGTTCATCTAAACAAACAAAAACCAAATAACAAAAAGAACCAAACTGTCTACACTGAACAGTAGAGTGCGTCAGCATTTCTTTTCTGAGTTCCAGGTTGGCTACGGATGTCGAAATTGAATTCCTGGAGTGCTAAGGCGACAAGGTTGAGTCATGCGTTGTTACTCCTTGAAACGTTAAGCTAAATCAAAGGATAATGGTCAGTTTTGACCAAAAACTTTCGACCATGAAGATGAAGGGAAAAACTCTCTATTCCCCATTTCAATGTCAACGCCTCTTTCTCCACTGCCAAGTAGTTTCACTCTGCTGCGATAAGGCTCCTGCTTTTTCAAGCTATTGAATGCTCACCATCATCGTCATTCCGGGTAAGAACAGCTCCAAGCTCAATATTCGAAGCGTCCGTCTACAATACAAAATCCTTGTTGATATCGGCAACCAGTAAGACAAGGGCTCTCACAAGCGTTTCTTTCAGTTGTTTGAAAGCTTCCTCTTGACGGTCGTCCAAAGTAAATGAATTTGGGCATCTCTTTTATAGCATCCCTGTGAGTTGCGCGGCTAGACCAGACAAATCTTAGATGAATCTCTGATAGTAAGCAGCCATGCCTAAAAAGGAAAGCAGATATTTCTTCGAAGTGGGAGATATTTCTTTTGGATGGCATTGATCTTGATCTTGACGAGTGTTATATTGCCACTACCAACAATGTATCCCAAATACTGGACTTCTGATTTTCCAAATTTACACTTCTTTAGGTGGATCTTCAGACCTGCTTCCGTGATTCGTCTGATGACTTCTTGTACATGAACCAGATTTTCCTGCCAATCATCATTGAATATGATAATATCGTCCAGATATGCTCTCGCGAAATGACGGCAGTCCCGTAGTATTTGGTCTATCAGACGCTGAAATGTTGCGGGCGCTCCATGTAGGCCAAATGGGAGAACGCAGAACTCATACAGCCCTGACTCGGTTTGAATAGCAGTTTTCTCCATGCTTCCTTTGGTGAGTTCGATCTGCCAGTATCCTTTTGTGAGGTTGAGAATGCTGAAGACTTTCTTGTTTCCCACAGTTTCCAAAAGCTCATCTATCCTCAGAAGTTGATAGGAGTCAAATTTAGAATTCCGGTTGAGAGCTCCAAAGTCCAGAGAGAAGCAGATGGTTTGGTTTCGTTTTGCTACTACAACCACAGGAGAACACCAAGGACTGGTTGACGGTTGGATGATCCCAAGCACAAGCATTCGTTGAACCTCTTCCTCGATGGCTTGTTTTCTTCTCTGAGGGATTCGATAAGGTCTCTGGCGAATAGCCTGTGATCTGCCTGTATCGATGTGATTTTTCACGATCGTTGTTCGGCCGGGTATTTTTGAGAAGGTATCAAGAAATTCTCCAAGAATGTTGAACAGTTCTTTCTTCTTTGTTTCACTCAAATGGTTGAGCGAATCCTTGAGCACCTCGAAGTCATCTTGCTTAGCTGAAGAAGAATCTTCAGTGTCCAGAACTGGAATGGTACCTGCTTCAAAGATACTCAGAGCAAAGTTTGTCGACCGCCTTTCAAATTTGCGAAGCAAATTGATGTGGAGAATCTTGGTTTTTTTCCTGGGATCTGGTAGTAAAATTTCATAGTTGACACGTCCGATTTTTCGTAGGACACGAAACGGTTCTTGCCACTTATTCTCCAATTTGTGAGTAACGGCAGGTAGTAAGACCAGGACTTAGTCGCCAATATGAAGTTCCCTATGTTTTTTCTTTTTGTCTTACTGTTTCTTCTGTTTTTCCGACGCAGCTTCGAGATTCTTTCTTGCTTCTTTCAGTATAGACCAGAGCATTTCTCTTGTCGAGAGGAGATCGCGGGCGGGCTTACTCGATCCCAAAGTATAGCGTTGACCTTCCCATTGATCCTTCAGAATGTCGAGGGGTCCCCTAGGTCTTCGTCCATATAGCAGCTCAAAAGGACTGAACTTGGTTGAAGCCTGTGGCGTCTCTCTGTATGCAAAGAGTACGTATGGGACATAGCGGTCCCAATCTTTCGGGCTTTCAGACACGTACTTCTTGAGCATGTGGAATAGAGTCCCGTTGAAATTTTCACACAGACTGTCAGTCTGTGTGTGAGATGTCCAGATTGGCTTGATGCCGTGCAGCTTATATGCTTCCTGTAAGCTCTTTGACACAAAGTTGGATCCTTGGTCTGTCGGAATTTCTTCCAGTACCACTACCCTACAGAAGTACTCCTCAAGAACTTCTGTGATTTTCTTGGCATTGGTTGTCCGCAATGGGATTGCATCAGGGTAGCGAGTGCAGTAGTCTGTGATGACTTACAGGAATCTATGTCCATTCATGGAAGGTATCAAGGGACCAACAATGTCAATCACAATCCTCTTAAACGGTTCGTCAATCGTCGGTAGACGAAGCATCGGAACCTTCTTTTTCGCCTTGTTTTTATTCAGGAGCTTGCAAGGCTCACAGGTTCTCACATGATGCCTGACGTCTCGAAGTATTCCATGCCAGAAGAATCGATGAAGGATCCGCTCTGCAGTACGGAGGGTTCCTGTGTGACCGCTGAGCGGTGAAATTTTCGCGTGAAATTTTGAGTACAGAAGGTCTCCACTGCCTTGGGACAACAAGCTGGTAGAGTTCCTAGTTCCCAGTCCGCGAATGTGTTTTCTGGGATAGAAGTCCTTAGTTCAGAACGTAATTTTGACTATCACCCACATTCTTGAACGCGTAAGTGAATGTGGGATCTTTCTTCTGCAGTTCTTCCAGTTGTTCTGAAGTCAGCTCAGCCGGATGCACGCTGTCGACTGAGCAGTCCTGATTGGCTCTCCAGGCCTTCTTTGCATTTCGCCGCTCTCTACGACTTATAGCCAGCTTCTTCGTATGATCTTCCGCAGGTAGATCAATAGCTGCGAAATCATTTTCTGGTATGCCCATCTCAGCTTCTTCGTCGACGACATCCTGGTCATCACTGTTATGAGAATAGCTTCTTCCTCTTGTACATAGGAAGATGCTGATGGAAGGTTTTTCCGACATTGACTTCCGAGTGCAAAGCTCCATGAACTTCGGAAAAGATCGTCCTCTAATTACGTCTATCGGAAGGTTTTCAGACACAGCTACATCCAGTTCCCCGCTAAGGAAGTGGTATCCTTCTCTAACCTGCATTTGAACACGGTGCATGGGATATGATTTGCTGTCCCCAAGAACACAGCAAATCTCTGAGGTGGTAAAGTTTTTATTGTTTTAAAAAATAGAGTTGTGACAAAGGGTCACACTTTAGTGTAAAGAGCGAGGCGTTGTTGAGGAAACAGCACCTTGCATATACGGAATAATTTCTGTTCATTTTAATTTTTAGTGTCGTTCCTTACTTTCAGTTAAAAACTTGTCTTTTTCATTTATTTCAAAAAAGAAAAGCCTATTGCCTATTGCTTACACATAGAATTTGTTATTGGGAAGTAAACGGACATTTTTTGGGAGGTGAATTTTCTCTGGGGGTATTTTCAGTGGTGGGATCTGGGGGATGCGCCCTCTTAAATATTTCGTTTTTTACGCTAAAGCATGGCTTTGTATCCCAATCTTTTACAAACAAAAAGTAAAACACAAGGTTAGTTAAATAAGAACAAAATAGCTTTTTGAATATTCTAAATAACGTTAGCGTGAAGAGCAAGGTATTGCGGAGGGATATCCGTTTACATTTTAATGTTGATCCTTACTTTCAGTTCAAAAAAAAAAAAAAATTTTTCTTTTTTTTTTAATCACTCAGAGGCACAAACAATTCTCAGGGGAAAACATTGAAATGCCCCTGATTTTGATTAGCCAAAAGTAGCCAGTAGTTTATTTTTCTTTAACCGGATGCTAAGCCCGTGTAGTTTCAAATCTAGATTTTTGTGATGAGCATCTATGTCATCGAAGCTTGTTTTTATATTATTCAATGTTTTAGAAAAAATTGTTCAAAATACTCTTTAATTACAATTTTTGTTATTTAACTTTGGCAAAACGAAGAGTTAATTAATTGTGTACTGTTGTACTAAACGGACTCTTCTATATAGTGCTAGTTTGGTTAATGCTAATGAAATAAAATAAAATAGGATGAATATACAATAGTTCAGAAACAAATTTAGGCTATATATTTGCACATTAGGGGGGGGGGGCAAAACATGCCATATATTAAATACGTAACCTAACCTAACCTTTTCTAGGTACCTTTTCTTCCCCCCTAAACCCCCCAAAAACACCAATTTAAATATAATTCTTGCCTTTGTTTATGTGCCAGAAGGCATTGTAAACCTGTTTTCATCACGCGTCTTTGTCTGTTTCGTGACTGGTATGCGTTGCTGTATATAAAAGAGTCCATTTAGTACAAGAGTACCATTAATTGGAGCAAACAAATATGATCGGAGATGTCGAAATCATTATAACAAGTATAGAGAGTGAAACCATCGATATATCGTTTAATCAAGTTATCGCCCAACAATTTCAATTTAAAGCGGAACATCTCACAGTAAAATTCATCTAATGACGAACTTGAAGCAAAGCAGTGGTTTGCTTTGGATGCGTGAGCTGTAGGTAGCTAGATTTCCTCTTCTAGGAAGCTAGTAGGAAGCTAGTAGGAAGCTTCTAGTAGCTTCTAGCTTCTAGTAGGTAGCTAGATCGCCTTTGTCAACGTAGCGTTAATCAGCAATGCAAGGGTAGAATATGACGTAAATTATGCAAATAAGGTACAAAATTTTCCCGAGCTTCTGACTATAGCTGAACTAAGACCCCTCAGTAATATCAACAAGAAATGAATGACAGACAAAATGGAATTTAATTGACTATCAGGAACTGGATAAAGGGAGCAAAAAAAAAAAAAAAAAAAAGGCTAAAGGGAGCAAAAAAAAAAAAAAAACAGGGCTCTATAATTGGAGTTCAAACATAGTTGGTAATTTTCTAGTGTTTTCTAGTCGGGAGTGTTTTTCTAGTCCAAAAACACTTCCCTGGCTAGTTTAGAAGTTTTAATAGATTAGCCTACTGACACTTAAGGCACAGCATAAATTAAACATTTGACCTAACCTAGGTACCTTCCCCCCCCCCCTACCTTAAACCCCAAAAAACAACAGTTTAAATATCGTAAATGCAATGGAAACCACGCTTTGCATTGCATTTCTCTATAGCGGTCTCTTGCAATTAACCCGTCTGGCGGGTTTTTCGTGACTGGTTTCCTTATAAAATATATAAAAGTGACCATATAACGCACCAGTACCAAAAAACGACACAACAGACAATCTTACAATTAAGCTTTCTGTCACACGAATTGTAGGCTATTTCACAATTCTTAAATAATTACTGAAGATGTATTTACCTGTGCAATGAGAAACAAGGCGAAAGCCCCAGCTTCTTCCTTATCAGAACTTCACAATTTCAAACGACGCGCGTGCGGCATAGCCGCACGCGCAAAAATTTTTTTTGAGCATTTAGTAAAAACAGATGCGATCTAGTAAATTCTCCCAGGAAAGGGTGGCAACCCTGTCTCCTAGTTATGGCTAGTTACCCATAATGTTTCATCTAAAAATTGACATCATAAATCAGGGTTGCCACCGTCAGTAGGATTTTACTAGATCTAGTAAAAAAAAAATCTAGTAAATTTAGAGGATCTAGTAAATTTCCCGAAATCTAGTAAAAACTAGTAAAAATTTTATAGTAAACAAAACTTTTTTTATTTTCCATGAATTCAGGGAAAAAAATTATCGTAAACATATGACAATTTACAATTTTTGCTTTTCTGCTTTACAATTTACAATTTTGCTTGTCTGTCTGAGAGACAGACAAGCAGTCACCTATTTTCATAAACAGACACTTCACTTCCGGCAACTAAAGGTCGACAAAATCAGCTTTCTGTGTATCAAATCTTACCCACTAAAAATGAAGCTATAATGACACTTGGGAATCTATTGGAATCAAAACAAAAGCCAACCACCCAAGGTGATTAGGTGAATCTCCTCAGTTTGAAAATTTTTATTGAGAAAAAAGGAGCATGTTGAGAGAAATTAAAAGTAAGTAGAAATGTAACATTATATATATATATATATATATATATATATATATATATATATATATATATATATATATATATATATATATATATATATATATATATATATATATATATATATATATATATATATATATATATATATGTATATATATATATAAATATATATATATATATATATATATATATATATATATATATATATATATATATATATATATATATATATATATATATATATATATATATATCATACTATGAAAACGAAAGAAAAGAGGAAAGGAGAAAAAAAGAATAAAAAAGAAATGGATTATCCTCCTATAGTAAAAATCGATGCTTGATGGTGCGCGTGCGGCGTAGCCGCAAGCGCAAAAAATTTTTTTTGAGCATTTAGTAAAAACAGATGCGATCTAGTAAATTTTTTCTCTCCGATTTAGTAAATTCTTCCAGGTCAGGGTGGCAACCCTGTCATAAATATTAGTTATTATCTTTCATTGATAACACCTAATATAAATGGGTAATTCATTAAACAGTTTCCAAAAGACTACGTGTGCTGCTCAGTACTCACCCGATTCACAGTTACGATCATCAGATACGTCAGTATTTCAAAAATTGTTTATTGATAAATTACTGGGTCTGGGGCTCGGGGATTAAATTTGAAGCAACACCGATATTATTTTGACTGTGATGTAAAATTTCTTTTAGATTTTTAGAATCTGTGATGTAAAATTTCTTTTAGATTTCTTTTAGAATCTTTTAGATTTTATTTCTTTTAAATTTCTTTTTATTTAAGCTAAATATAAAACTAAAGAATAGTAATTAAATATCAAGCACTGTTATTTATGTATGCAAATTATTTTTCATTGAATAATTACACAAGATTAATGTCTTTAAAACATATTTAATTCATATGTAAAGCAAATAGTCGAAAAATTAAAGCTGAAACGAAGAGTTACTGCCTATCCAAAGCTCTGTTTCTTCTTGATGAAAAATTTTTTTTTCACTGAAAGTAAGGAGCGACATTAAAACTTAAAATGACCAGAAATTATTCAGTATATGAAAGGGGCTGTCCCCTCCTTAATACCTCTCTCTTCACTCTAAAGTTTTTTTTTCTATTGTTTTAAAAAGTAGAGTTGTGATAGATTCAAACTTTGGTGTAAAGAGGAAGGCGTTATGAAGGGAACAACCCCTTTCATGTAGGGAATCATTTCTGGTCGTTTTAAGTTTTAATGTCGCTCCTTACTTTCAGTTAAAAAAAAACTTGTTTTGTATACAATTTTTGAACGTTTTTTCAACTAATGCAAGCTCGAATTGGGCTCACCGTACATGAAAAATTAAACAAAATTTTGCATATCAATTTTGGAAGATTTATTCCCTATATGAAGGGTTGCCCCCTCCTCAATACCTTGCTCTTTACGCTAAAGCTATTGACACTTTTAAATTTTGTCTATTCTAATTAAACGGCCCCCGTGTCTCAGTAGCCGTTCTAAAATTTGGGACAAACAGTGAAACTTTAGCGTGAAGAGCAAGGTATTGAGGAGGGGGAAACCTTTCATATATGGAATAATTTGTTTGTCTTGATTTTTAATGTTGCTCCTTACTTTCAGTTAAAAAAAACTTGTTTTTTTTAATCAATTTCTGATCGTTTTTCAAATATTGCCGGTGAATCTGGCTCACCCTTTATGAATTATGCCCAATTCCTCATGGAACACTCCGTCGTGAAAATTTCATCCAACGTAATGTGAACCCCCCCCCCCCCCCGCCGTCAAATTCCTTGACGACAGTTCCACCCTCGCTCCACGAAAATTATTTAGGTAATAAAACAGTTTTAGATAATAAAAGCAGGGCTTCCACTCTCGAATATTAAAATTCGGGGACAAGTTGTTAAAAATTCGCGGAGTTTTCGGGGACAAGTCTTCAAGATTCGGGGATTTTTCGGAGAGAAAAACAGAATGAAATTTTGTTGTCAAAATTTAGGAGCCAAAAAGTTTTAGCTTCGTTTTCAGGCTCAAGTAGGGCTTGGATCCGCATAGTAAATCAAGGATTGTGACGGACGTTATTGATCCCTTCATACCTTCCATGAATGGACATAGATTCCTGTAAGTCATCACAGACTACTGCACTCGCTACCCTGATGCAATCCCGTTCCGGACAACCAATGCCAAGAAAATCGCAGAAGTTCTTGAGGAGTACTTCTGTAGGGTAGGGGTACCGGAAGAAATTCCGACAGACCAAGGATCTAACTTTGTGTCAAAGAGCTTACAGGAAGCATATAAGCTGCACGGCATCAAGCCAATCTGGATGTCTCACAGACAGACTGACAGTCTGTGTGAAAATCTCAACGGGACTCTAGTCCACAAGCTAAAGAAGTATGTGTCTGAAAGCCCGAAAGATTGGGACCGCTATGTCCCATACGTACTCTTTGCATACAGAGAGACGCCATAGGCTTCAACCAAGTTCAGTCCTTTCGAGCCGCTATATGGACGAAGACCTAGGTGACCCCTCGACATTCTTAAGGAGCAATGGGAAGGTCAACGCTATACTTTGGGATCGAGTAAGCCCGCCTGCGATCTCCTCTCGACAAGAGAAATGCTCTGGTCTATACTTAAAGAAGCAAGAAAGAATCTCGAAGCTGCGTCGAAAAAACAGAAGAAACAGTACGACAAAAAGAAAAAGCATAGGGAACTTCATATTGGCTACCAGACCCCAGGAAGAATACCAAGATTCTCCACATCAAATTGCTTCGCAAATTTGAAAGGCGGTCGACAAACTTTGCTCTGAATATCTTTGAAGCAGGTACCATTCCAGTTCTGGACACCGAAGATTCTTCTTCAGCTAAGCAAGATGACTTCGAGGTGCTCAAGGATTCGCTCAACCATTTGAGTGAAACAAAGAAGAAAGAACTGTTCAACATTCTTGGAGAATTTTTTGATACCTTCTCAAAAATACCCGGCCGAACAACGATCGTGAAACATCACATCGATACAGGCGGATCACAACCTATTCGGCAGAGACCTTATCGAATCCCTCAGAGAAGAAAACAAGCCATCGAGGAAGAGGTTCAACGAATGTTTGTGCTTGGGATCATCCAACCGTCAACAAGTCCTTGGTGTTCTCCGGTATTTGTAGTAGCAAAGCTAGACCAAACCATCCACTTCTGTCTGGACTTTAGAGCTCTCAACCGGAATTCCAAATTTGACTCCTATCCACTTCCGAGGATAGATGATCTTTTGGAAACTGTGGGAAACAAGAAAGTCTTCAGCATTCTCGACCTCACAAAAGGGTACTGGCAGATCGAACTCACCAAAGGAAGCATGGAGAAAACAGCTATTCAAACCGAGTCAGGGCTATACGAGTTCTGCGTTCTCCAATTTGGCCTACATGGAGCACCCGCAACCTTTCAGCGTCTGATGGACCAAATACTACGGGACTGCCGTCATTTCGCGAGAGCATATCTGGACGATATTATAATATTCAATGATGATTGGCAGGAACATCTGGTTCATGTAGTCATCAGATGAATCACGGAAGCAGGACTGAAGATCCACTCAAAGAAGTGTAAATTTGGAAAATCAGAAGTCCAGTATTTGGGACACATTGTTGGTAGTGGCAATATAACACCCGTCGAGAGCAAGATCAATGCGATCCAAAAGAAAGATCTCCCACTTCGAAGAAAGATCTGCGTTCCCTTTTAGGCATGGCTGCTTACTATCATAGATTCATCTGCGATTTGTCTGGTGTAGCAGCGCCACTCACAGGGATGCTACAGAAGAGCTGCCCAAATTCATTTACTTTGGACGACCGTCAAGAGGAAGCTTTCAAACATCTGAAAGAAACGCTTGTGAGAGCCCTTGTCTTACGGGTTGCCGATTTCAACAAGTATTTTGTATTGTAGACGGACGCTTCGAATATTGAGCTTGGAGCTGTTCTGACCCAGCCTGACGATGATGGTGAGCATTCAATAGCTTGCAAAAGCAGGAGCCTTATCGCAACGGAGTGAAACTACTCGACAGTGGAGAAAGAGGCGTTGACATTGAAATGGGGAATAGAGTTTTTCCCTCCATCTTCATGGTCGAAAGTTTTTGGTCGAAACTGACCATTATCCTTTGATATGGCTTAACGTTTCAAGGAGTAACAACGCATGACTCAACCGTGTCACTTTAGCACTTCAGGAATTCCAGTTTGACATCCGTAGCCGACCTGGAACTCAGAACAGAAATGCTGACGCACTCTCCTGTTCAGTGTAGACAGTTTGGTTCTTTTTGTTATTTGGTTTTTTCGTTTAGACGAACCCCCGAAACTGGCCAACATGCTTCAGAAGAATTTTGGAGACGACTGGGTCTTGTGATCATTACCGGACTCTTAAACGAGCCCAGAGGAATGACCCAGAGTCCGCCAGGTTGTACAATCTACAAACCTCTGGTACCGCCGACGAGGAAGGTGCCTACTACGAGCTCCATCAAGGACTCTTTTGCCATAAAAATAAAAGAAAAGATGGCAGTTATCACGTTCACCTAATGGTACCGACACAGTTTCCTGCGAGGCCGATACTACAGGCTCATCGTTCAGCCCAAAATGAGCAGGGACTACCAGTCCACAGAGAGCGCGGTGCCACATCGAAAATGCTACTTACCCACATATATTGTCCAACGGCTTACATTGACTTAAAAAGTGAATTAAATGGCTGTTCCTGTAGAGTTTTTAGTGGGAACCAGGCGTTTCAGGGTTATACCATTCGGTTTCGGGAATGAATTTTGGACGTTTATTGCGTGACTGCCCCACAGGGGCAACTTTCAGGGGGAGGAATGTCACGGCACTCGTGTCCTTTTTTGTGTTGTTTATTATGAGTCAGAAGAGCTATGATTATTCTAGTGCGGACCCCTCAGTGTCCATTTATTTCCGTAATGATTAATTCGTATATCTGGCTTCTGGATGCGAGCGGAATTTATTCATTTTTAAATGGGTGAAGTTAGATGCGAGCCGGCGTTTGTTCAGAAAAGATCGTTTTCTTATGTGTGTTAATAAAATTATATGTCCTAAACCGAAGTAAATAAAGGTTGCAACACCATTCTACAAACAATAAAAATCACTAATTAGTTTAAATCACAATAACTTAACAAATAAAATTTATTATGACACATATAATATTTGTCAAAAAACTTAAATTATGACAAAAAAAAAATGTAATATCACATGAAGTTACGCCAAATGCACCTCAGCCTTATTAAAATGATCTTGTGAAACTTCGAATTTTTTGGCTTAAAACCACTGTATATCATATATCACTCATAAGGCTTCTCCGGAAAAAGACGCACACAAAGAAATTAATTTTGTGAGGCCCAACATTGCAAAGGGAAAAAACTTCAAAAGGAATAGTCAAACTATATGGAAACTGTATGAAATCATACCACTTTCAGTAAATGTGTGGGGATTCAAATACCCTTACACTTTGCACATACCCAAGGCCATACCCGGGATATTTTTTTTTTTTGGGGGGGAGGTTTACTCAAATATTTTTTTGAGGAGGTGGGCTTACACAAAAAAACTCAACAAACGGATAAAAAATTTTTCACATCCATTTTCGTTTTTACGAGTCAGACAAACATTTCGGGGGGAGGGTTCAACCCCTCCGCCTCCCTGGGTACGGCCTTGTGCATACTTTTTCAGATGCCCAAATTAACTTTCATTTCAGCACATTCACATTAAAGATGTTAGAAAGAGAGTGTAATCTGCTCTTAGAAAATAGAAGAACTGGCCTGAAGGGACGCTCTGAATATTTTGGGCCCCAGAAGGCTCTGTGTCTAAGCTACCAACCTCCCTCTTCAAAAAAATATTGAAGCAGCCAATAAGGTGGTCTTAGAAGGTTTCTCTCCCAGGAATTATCATGAGTTTCAAGCAGAGATATAAACATTTAGGCGTTAAAGAGTATCATATTAGAAAGCTAATTTGGTAAGCTGTCGCTTTACGGACGAACTTTCTTTAATATTTGAAAGATAAGTAGCTGAGATAATTTTCAGGATTTAGCATGTGAACTGATTTCTGGACTACATTTAGATGACTCTATGACTTTCTTTAGAAAGTTAGCCCAGAAAGCAGTTGTAGACCTTGCGGTAAATATTTCACAGTTCCTATTATTGACTTACGAATAAAGTAAACATACCAATCGATGCCTTTTTTTATGCTCTTTCCAAATATAGTAATCTTTTTTGTCACAAATGAGTTTTACCATCACCCCTATATATACAAATTCAGGGTATATATTTTCACATTAGGGGGGTGAGGGGTGGGGATAAAGTTTATTTCTGATGCAAATGAGAGGTAAGTTTAAACTTTACACCCACTCCCCCTAATGTGCAAATATATCTCCTGAATTGATATATATAGGGGTGGGGGGTAAAGTTCATTTGCGACAAAATTTATTACTATATTCGTAAAGAGCATAAAAAAGGCATCGAGTTGTATGTTCACTTTATTTGTAAGTCATCTTATTTATTGAAATATTTACCGACCGTACATCTAGATCAAATTTTAGCTGACACTTTGCTTGGTATTCTGGAAATTTACTGTAAGTCCTAGTTTGAAGGCTAGGAATACTAGCTGGCTATATCAAAGTCGGCAAAGGATAAGGATAAAATATGACACTTTTTCTTCCCGGAATTAGGCATCAAAAATGTTCCCATTCAGTTGGCCCGGATTCTTCGTAATTTCTTGTAAGATTGTTTAAGCACTTTCTTTTATAATACATGATGTCTCGCCTGCCTGGGTACCAAGCTTGTAGCAAGAGCAAAATACTTATTGAAGGACTTTGGCCATCAAACGGCTATATCAAACTTCGTAATCTGAAATTCCACTTTCTCTGTCTAAAATTATATTTCGTATCGTCAATGACCTAGATGGGTCCATGGTTTGCTGAATGAATTCTTCTGCAATATCTCTGTCTAATCCTGTATAAGTCTGGCTAAGGGTATCACTAAATGTCGGTGTTTCAATTCGTTTTGACCTTCGTCTTTTCTTCTTCACTTTTTGGTTTTGTTCCTTTTGGCTTGTAATCTAAAAGTAAGATAAAGCTAAATTATGCAAAGAGACAGTATAGGCTGTATTAGAGGTAGATAATTGGATAAATAAGGTGCAGCAAAGGGGTTAAGATCACCCCGTCCCCCTAAAATCAGCAATATTGTATATGGATGCTTACTTTCATAATCCATCAAACAAGAGCACTTACATATTTGGATGCCCTATCCATGCTCTCAATAAAGGTGATATCCTGCCACTTCTGATGGTTTTGATAATTACGCGTGTTCGCCTCTTCTGCTCTTTAAGCCCTACTCTTAGCAATGTTTAAGGGGAAATTTCCCCCTTCATATGTAGGATAGTTTCTGCTCCTTTTGAAGTTTTACACTCACTCTTTACTTTCATTTGAACAAAACTGTTTTCTGAATTTAATTCCTACCCTTTTTAAGTATTAAATTCTATACTATCTTCAACACGAGGATGACAGGGCTGCAACCATCCTCTCCCCCCTCACTTTTTAGGCTAAATTTGGACTATCGTGTAAAAAGAGACTTCGAAAATAATAATTACTCACTGAAAAGTAGAACTACTAAAAACAAGTTTCTTGGGAAAATTTCAGGGGACTAATTTTTAGAAATTTTCACTTCTAAACGGCTTCACTGTGGACTATTTTCATCCCCCTCCCCTTTCTGAGAAATCGAACATTTCAGATTTTAAAATATTTTTTTCGTTTTAGTTAACCCTCTCCTATTCCAAGGAAAAATCTTGGACAAATTCATCAGACAAATCTTGTCTCTCGTGATGCCTCTCACCCCTTCTTTTGTCGTAAAGGTAAGCATATGAATGAAATCTTTTGCTTCACACTCGAAAAGCTTATGAAAACAGTTGAACTAGCACCCCTGAGCAGTAGCATAAAATCACAAAATTTAAAGAGGGGGGGGGGCAAATCTATTTTTCAAGATCTTGAAGGAAGCAAGTTGACGCATGTTTTTTTTTTTAATGAAAATGCAAAAAAGGATTTTCTTATGTAAATAACCCCAAAAGGGCATTTTTGAAAATCTAAGGGAGGGGAAAAAATCTGAAGAAGAGGGCAAATACTCCCCCACAGAAAATGGCACCACTGCCTTTCAGTATTCTGATTGCATGTTTAGTCCAAATGTGTTACTTCAAACTAACAGGAGCTACACTGTCCATTTATCTCCTCTGAACTGTTCTGAAGGACTTTTTGGAAAAAATTTGGTATAATTGTAATTTTTAAGGCTCCAGACACTCATCCCCCCAAAAAACAAGATTCACTTACCTCCCCTTAATACATTGTATGCAAATGTTTAATCATGCATAACCTTCAATATTTTTGTATAAACTGTCTATAATGACCATTCATTGTGAATGAACTTCTTTTTTTTTCGTCCCCATAAAAATATGGCCAGGCCAAAATTTTTGCTCTGTGGCACAATTTAGCAAAAACTGAATATTGCCGTCTTAAGATTTCTTTTGCTACTTTTAAAGGGCACTTGAACTTGAAATTACCATTACGGGCCATACCAATATTCTATGACCACTCATTCGACACGATTAGAAAAAAAAAATAAAAAAAAAACTTCGGAGCTTTCAGCAGATTTAAAATCAGACTTATAACTTATCAAGTTACCAAATGAGAGAAAATATCTGCAAGCTATTAAAAGTTTTATAGCAGAGAAAATGTCACATCTATGACGGAAATTCCTCTGTTCCCGATGGTTTTTGCGATGCTTCTTATGCAAAAAATAGTTTGAAAAAGGAAACCATGTGGACCTGTGGTGCCAGGTGGCGCGCATCTGCGCCATTAGGGCGCTTTTTTGAGTTGACTGCGTAATGAATTTTTCAAATTGGCGCATTCCGCCGATTTCGCGCATGTCAAAAAAAATCGACGCAAAGTGGGCGCATTTTGCCTTCACAATAACAATGACAAAACTCAAAATCTTAAAGTCTTGTATTTACTGACAACTTCTCCTGACAGATTCAGGAATCTGTCTATAAAGACAGACGGAATTTCCAGAACCGTGTACGAATTCTCATATCGCATGCCAGGCTCCATGACGACCTAAATTTAAATTATCAAAGCGTGAATTATCCTTAGCGTGAAAAACCAGATATGGGAAAGTGGTCAAAATTTCCATAAAAATACAGAAAAGAGTGGGAAAAGCTGACCATTGTTCGACATAGCTCAAGCAGCTCTTTCTGTCTTAAGCTTACCCATCAGCAACCCCTTCGTCGAGAGAGTGTTTTCTGTTATGAATCTTGTCAAGTACAAAATTCGAAACAGGACGCAGCTTAAAATGCTTAACTCTACTGTGACCATCCGACTTTGGCTAAATTGCCAGGGAAAGTGCTACAGGGACTTTGATCCTACACCCACTATGCTGAATAGATACATTGACATGTATGACATAAAAAAAACATCCAATGACAATGAAAATGAAGATGAAACTCTTGAGGAAATTTTGGGTGATATAGAAGGAGGGTTTGCTGTTTAACTTGTTTTAACTTTGAAAATGATCTTGAATACTAGTCGAAGATAAATACAATACATGATTAGAAAATGTACAAAACTAACCCGAAGTTCATTAAAAGGAAAACACAAATAAAATAACAATCGGAACTGTTGAAGGACCTTGTAAAGTGCAATTTTGTCTCATATGTATGTCTTTTGGCTTCTGTTTCATGACAAAAATCTCAGAATATTGTCTTTTGCCTACAATTTTATAGATAATTGCATTAATAACGGCCGGTCTAATTTTTTATCTTTGACTTGGTCGTTCTTGTCGTTCTAATTTATATTTTGCAAGCTATGAAACATTTTGTTCTCATAACTAAGTTTGAGAATTTAAATCTTTTTGAAGCTCAGATTTTCAGTGTCATAAAAACATTGTACAAAGAAGTAAACTTTGATGTCACTTACCTAAATGACATTTTGGAGGGATGTGACCTTCAAGGATAATGCTTCTCTTTAGTTCCACATTAGAAAATCCTATCTATTAGTTATCTTTGTCAAATGCGCCTTTAACTTCCACGTTTTGTATAAATTATCTATATTGCAAGACGAGTATACTGAGTACCTATTTCTTTTTTTTTAGTTCGTTAATCACAATTTCTATTGTTGATAGGGAATAATTCAGCATATCAGCCAGAAAGTAATGTAAAATATCACCTTAGATATTGGCAAGTATTTTTTTGTTAGATCTTCTTTAATTCCCGCTTTTATTTAATTCTCTGACATACCAGAGAACTGAGGAAAATATCTTTCTTGTCAAGCCAGAGACTGAGAACAGAAAATTTCGACCACAAAAGCGCATGTAATCAGTCGAAAAATGCTTCACTGTTTCAGATTCCGGAATATGGTGCCAAAATCTGTCAATGAAGACTGAATCCTAACATTTTTGAGTTCTAATATTCTGAAAAGCAAAATTCACACAATTGACGCCTATCTGGTAATGTTGTCTCTGAATTTCTGTTTTTTTTTTTTTTTTTTTTTTTTTTTTTTTTTTTTTTTTTTTTTTTTTTTTTTTTTTTTTTTTGCACTCATCCCTGCAAGATCTAATTTACCCTGAATTTCAAACTCCACCCAAAAAATCTATAGCGGGAATGTGCCGATGGCGCATTTTGGCTTCCCTTAGAGCGCTATCTAATGTCAGGCACCTGGCATCACCTTGTGGACAACACTAGAGGGGTTAGTTTTCTTTTGTATGTGTTTTTTTGTTGCTGTTTTTAGTTTTGTTTTGAACACTAAGGACTGCTTGGCAGAGGTCTACGCCTAAGGACTAAGGCCTGAGGACTAAGGCCAAAATATCTATTTTTTCCTTTCGCTTCATTTTTCTAATGACTGAAAAATACACTCGTTTGATTTTATTTTAAATATTTTCTCGTTTTTGTCAAATAACATTAGATTAGATTGTTCTAGATTATTTGAAAAAAAACTACGTTTTCTAAAGAGTTAAAGAGGCTGAGTTACAAGGTCGAACCTTAAAACGTACAGGGATTAGGAGGCACAGTTGGGGGGCTGCCGCCCCCAAAACCCCCCGCTTTCGCAGCCTTTAAATAAAAAAAAAAGTTTTTTAAACTGAAAGTAAGGAGCGACATTAAATCTTAAAACGAACAGAAATTATTCCGTATATGAAAGAGGCTGTGCCCTCCTCAACGCCTCGCTCTTTACGCTAAAGTTTGACTTTCTCACAACTCTTTTTTTTAAACAATAAAAACTTTAGCGTAAAGAGCGAGGCGTTGAGGAGGGCACAGCCTCTTTCATATACGGAATAATTTCTTTTCGTTTTAAGATTTAATGTCGCTCCTTACTTTCAGTTTAAAAAACTTTTCTTTTTTATTTAAAGGCTGTGAAAGCGGGGGGTTTGGGGGGCGGCAGCCCCCCAACTGTGCCTCCTAATCCCTGTACGTTTTAAGGTTCGACCTTGTAACTCAGCCTCTTTAACTCTTTAGAAAACGTAGTTTTTTTCAAATAATTTCTGCACGTTTTTGTACAGTTTATTACTTATTATTGCTTGACTAACTGTTAGCTGATCGTGTCAGGAGTTAAAGTTGGGGGGCTGCCACCCCCAAAACCCCCCGCTCTTGAACATTCTTGTGTTAAGGCTTTTAATTCCTGAATACTCAAATCACGTCGTACAGGGTGCCTCCTAATCCCTGTACGTTTTAAGGTTCGAACTTGTGACTCAGCCTCTTTAACAGCCCCCCAACTGTGCCTCCTAATCCCTGTATGTTTTAAGGGTCGACCTTGTAACTCAGCCTCTTTAACTCTTTAGAAAACGTAATTTTTTTCAAATAATTAAAAAAAGAAACTGAGTTTCTTTTTTAAAGTTTAAATTCAGTATATAAAAAATTTGCTCTGACGGTGAATCGAACCCGGGTTTTCCGCCTGACAGTCTGGAGTATCAACCGCTGGACTAATGAGACACAATTGTAATTGTTTTTTAGTAAATGGAATCTTATTTCGACGCAAGCAAATTCCTACAAAACTTGATATTTGGTTTTTGGAAAATAGGGAAGGAGTGATCAGATTGAGCTGAAATTTCGAGGATAAGCTCCCAGGCCCCAGGAAAGCTTATCCTCTAAATTTCAGCCCGATCAAACAACGTTAAAGGGGGGTTGTGGTGGGAAAAATTAACATGGGCTATTATAGGAAAACGAGGTTTTTCGTAAATGTAAATTCGGGGGATAATTTTTTCGGTTTGAAAATATCAAAAGGCCCTAACAGGTCGAATTCTGCTTCGAATGAGTCCTCATTCACCCGGATCAGTTGCCAACTGTGGCCTGTAGGCGTGGATAAGAAAAAAAAGAAATGATGAATTTTAAGTGGCTATATTTGGTTTTTTGAAAACAGGGAAGGAGTGATCGGATTGAGCTGAAATTTCGAGGATAAGCTCCCGGGCCCTAGGAAAGCTCAACCTCTAAATTTCAGCCCAATCGGACAACATTAAAGGGGGGCTGTGGTGGGAGGGTCGAAACTTCCGGCCCAGTTTACCCCATGAAGATAAAGTCGGAGGAGGATGAAATTTTGCAAGTTTCTTAGTTTGAGCTTGGGCTACAAAATGCGATTACCGCCGTCTCTCTGCGACCTCTAGGACCTGAAATCGCTTAACATTGTGGTGGGTCACCTCTTTATAGAGGCACAAGTGTGCCTCCTTGATTTAATAGATTTTTAATGTTTTTATGGACTGTATATTTAAAGTTTGTTCCCGTTACATGAAACTGCATCATCCAAGGGCGTACCCAGGATTTTTTTTCGGAGAGTGTTTTACGCAAAGATTTTTTTCGGGGGGGGGGAGGGGTTTTTTACACAAAAAACCTCAAAAAACGCATACAAAATTTGTTTATATCCATTTTTGTTACGTTTTTACAAGTGAAATAAAAATTTCGGGGGGGGGGGTTCAAACCCCCTAATCCCCCCTTTGGGTACGGCCTTGGGATAATCTGGAACTCAATCAAAAAAGTTGTAATAGTTTGGTGAGATATTTTATTCATGAACCGATACAGCTTTTTTCACAATACAACTCCCGTGCATGTAATAATTCAAGCAATATAGACAATAAATGATTAGCATGACCTTCCTTCAAAATAATTTTTATTTTGTTGCGGCAAAATTTAAATTTTCCCAAGTTCTTAAAAAAATATTAATATTAAACCAGTTATTATAGAATTTATACAGAATTAGGGACGCATATTCACGTAAATGTAGGGAGAGGGGATTTTCCTAATTAAAAAAAAATAAGATCTAGTTTTTTCGAAAGCTTGGGAAAGGGGTAAATTTTTTCCAAAGGAAACACCAAACACAAATTCAAAATATAAAGGGCAATTCCTCCAATCGGTGACCCTGATTAAAATTTTCAATGAAAATTCAATTTATTCTAATCCAATAGCTTCCAACTAAATTGTCAATATAAAAGATTGTAATAGTGCCATCTTTAAAATTCAACTATAATATCATTGCTAGATAGCGACTAAATAAAAAACAAGTTTTTTAAACTGAAATTAATGAGCAACATTAAAACTTAAAAAGAACAGAGATTATTACGTATATGAGGAGTTTATCTCCCGCCTCATCACCTCGCTCTTCCCACTGAAGTCTTTCATTTTTTTTAAGCTCCTTACTGTTTAAATTAAACTAGACCTGTGCATCAGGAGTCGTTCTTAAAGAATTGGGACAAAATTCAAAATTTAGCGTGAAGAGCAATGTGTTGAGGAGGGGGCAAAATCTCTCATATACGTAATAATTTCTGTTCGTTTTCAGTTTTAATTTTGCTCCTTACTTTCAGTTTAAAAACTTGTTGTTTTTATTTAATTTCGGATCTTTTTTTTTAATGCCAGGATATATGGCTCCAGCTTCAGGGAAAAATCCCCCTCCCAACGGACACATCCTCTACAAAATTCATTCCAGGTTAAAATTTACCCTGGAAAATTACCCTTAAGATCTCCACGTGTAAAATTGAGTCAGCAAAGAGAAAGCAAGACATATAAAAAGAATTTCGTAAAGGTATTCTGGCAAATTCCCCTAGTTAAAAATTTCCCCTGATAAGTTAACCCCCTGGAAACTTCAATCCCAATTGAAAATCCCCACCCCCCTCCCCAGAAGAAAATTTGTCTCCCCCCACCCGAAAAATATATGCATAATTCCCAGTAACAAATACTATACGTAAACAATGGGTTAATTTTATAATATGAAGACCTTTCCCAGGGGTAGTGGGGGGTCATGTTATCTCCGAAGGCACAGCTATTGGGTCTTTCAACCAAGTTGAACAAAATGGCTATCTCAAAATTTTGATCAGACAGTTTTGGGAAAAAAGGGGCGTGGGAGGGGGCCTAGTTTCCCTACAATCTTTTTGGTCACTTAAAAGGGGCGCTAGAACTTTTAATTTCCGTTCCAATGAGCCTCCTCCCGACATTCTAGGACCTCTGGATAGATACCATCACCCCTGGAAAAAAAAACATGCATCCGCATCGTTGAGCCGCATCGTTCCTTACTTACAGTCCTTCCTTACTCCTTACCTTAGTTGCTGCTTAGCTTACTTGCAACAGGAACTGTTTGATACGCTTGCTCACTCTTAAAGACAATTCTTTTTTGAAAATGCATGAAAATTTGTTTATTCAGACAAAATATTTGCTAATAAGCGTTCTGCAATTGATAATACAAAATTTTATGTCGAATAAGTTTTCTTATACCTTATCCGAATATTCGCGTGTGAAATAAAAAAAAAACATTTCAGATCCACTTTTGTAAAAAAAAAAATCGCATCTGACATGTCTGACTCAAATTTTATTTAGACTCAGCGAAAATAGCTCTTAGATGGACAATTTTCAGAATTGAAAATTGTAGGAGTTTTGATATTAAACGTAAATGTGAAGAGAAGAAACCCTACAACTTGCAAAACTATTTACTTACGTTGCTAAAATTTTTGCTTACAATAACTACTCCTACTGCTACTAACGCCTAACTGCAGCACCAAGCCGCCTGAAACCAACACAGCTGCGAATCTTTTCAAAGCCTTCCTTTTTACACCCCCCCCCCAATAAATTGCAGTTTCAATTAATTCCTTCCTTACGACCTCTTTCCACCCCATTTGGGCACGACCTGCTTTTTGTTTAGCCCTAGATGGTGGGCCAAAAAGGACAATCTTTGGCAATCTGTCATTCTTCATCCGCAGAACATTTCCTATCTATTTCAATGTTTCTCTCATTATAGCCTAGAACATGAGATAGAATCACATTTTCGCACTACTTACTATTTGAAATACGTTTAATCAGACGGGTAACCAAAAGCAATTTATAAATAATTCCTCTGGAAAACATCTAACAAATCCTCCTCCGTCCTTCAGAGCGCCCACGTTTCAGAACTATACTTGACCTTTGTCATCACTGTAGCATCTAATATTCTAATCTTAATTCGCTGACTTACCTTCCTATTCTTCCAAACAATTTCAACTGTGAAAAAACACCCTTGGTCTTGGCTGATCTACTTTTAACATTTTCACTGCATCCACCTAGCAGTATTAATACTACCAAGTTAAGTGAAACTGTCCACTTGATCGATATTCTCTTTACCAAACATCACCTCTTCACCTTCAATTATTACCAGTCTAAGCGACTTTGTCTTCTCAACTTTAATTGTCAAGCCTATTTTTGTGCCCTGAAGTCTCGAAACCTTCATTTTGCTAACATGTTCATCTAGGACACTCAACTCATCAGTATGATTTAAGTCCAAGAGAGCTTTACTTTTCCATTTGATTCCATGCTCTCCCAGAGCCTTTGTCGCGCTCCCTAGGACAAAGTCTATTTTAAAGTATTTATATAAATATGGATAAAACACAACTCTGCTTACCTACTGATTCAAAACGAAACCAGCTACGAACCTCATTTCTTACTTTAACCGCAGGAATATTATTCTCGTATTTAGCACTAATCACTTGAATGCGTTTATTTAGCGTACCATAAAAGGAAAGTACCTTCGTTAAAGTTCTTCTATCGGCTGAATCAAACACTTGCTCATAACACGAGCAAATGCTGAATCAAACACTACTACTACTACAACTACTACTACGACTTTCAACTTAATGCAGCACCAAGTCACCTGACGTCAGTACAGCTACGTACGTTCCTCCTCCATCTCAATCTATTTAACACCCCCTCTTTGCAACCTCCCAAAAAGTCCAAAATTCCTCCATGTCCCTTCGTAAATGATCCCTTCCGTGTCCCTACTTCCATCCCATTCGGGAAAGAACAGCTTATTGTCTGGCCCTAATTGGTTGAAAAAAAGGACAATCTTTGGCAATCTGTCACTTTTCATCTGCAGAACGTGTTCTTGTCTCTCATCATAGCCCTAGAAAGCGGGATTGAACCATATTTTTCGTACAGCTTACTGGTTGAGGTACGGTCAGTCAAACGGGTACCCAAGCTACATGGACATTCTACCCACAAGGCCTATAGAAGCTTTATCATAGGCAGCGCAGTAACGCTGCCTAAGTAAAGAACGATGTTGGTACAATGTATTATTTTTTTTTCTTTAGACCAGGGCACTTCGTATCGAAGGATTTGTCGTAGAAACTTCGAAAAGGGCTCATTCGATTGGAAATTGGAGTGGCTTGTGTTCTTTTAATAGTCGAAAGTGATTGGAAGGCAACTAGCACCCCTTCCACACCCACCATTTCCCCAAACACATCCAATCAAAATTTTGAGATAGCCATTTTGTTCAAAGTAGTTGAAAGCTCCGGAAATTATATCTTTGAGGATGATACTCCCCCCAAAGCCCTCAGGGTAAGGGTTGTAAGTTATGCCCTGGGGGCATATAAGGATTTTATTGAAAGCTTTGTCGTAGAAACTTGAAAAAGTGCTCATTCGATTGGAAATTCAAAGGGCTAGTGCCCTTTTTAATAGTCGAAAGTGATTTGAGGGCAACTAAACCCCCCTCTCACGCCCATTATCACGTGATTATCATCACGAGGATGATAATCCCCCTCAGAGCCCTCGGGGCAAGGGTTGTAAGTTATGCCCTGGGGGCATATAAGGTTTTTATAGATAGTGATGTTGTAGAAACTTCAAAAAGGGCTCATTCGATTGAAAATTAGAACGGCCTGTGGCCTTTTTAATAGTCGAAAGTGACTGGAGGATAACTAACACCCCTCTAACACCCACCATTTCCCCAAACACATCCAATCAAAATTTTGAGATAGCCATTTTGTTCGACGTAGTTAAAAAGTCCGAAAATTATATTTTTGAGGATGACATTCCCCCCACATCCCCAAGGGCAAGGGTTGTAAGTTATGCCCTGGGGGCGTATAAGGTATATTTTTATAGAAAGCATTGTCGTAGAAAATTCAAAAAGGAATCGTTCGATTTGAAATTGAAACGGCTAGTGCCCTTTTTGATAGTCGAAAGTAATTGGAGGGCAAGTAGCCCCCCTCTACGCCCACCATTTCCGTAAACACATCCAATCAAAATTTTGAGATATCCATTTTGTTCAACGTAGTTAAAAGGTCTGCAAAAAGGGGAAAGGGGAGCACTATAAACCTCCCACCCCCTACCCCCTCCCATCATCAATAATAAAGTTGTGGATCAGAATATAAATAGGTTAACATTCCCAACTTCTGAAAGGGTTTTTAAGTTCTGCACTAGCCAAATTACTGGGTTTCTAGCCTGACTTTACGTTCTTGTTGCCAATGAACCTTCTTCATATAAAAAAATGAAACAACTTATTTTGATGCTAAATAAACTCAAAGTTTTGAAACAGGTTTTTTTTACAATTTCATCTTTTTCCAAAAAATAGATTTTGGTTCAAATATATAGCATTTGCACTAGTTAAGAATAAATTAATGCTTACATCATAATCAACAGGTGGCAGCTGCACCTCACTAGCTTGCCATGAACGGAAGCCATGATGCTGGTGAAATCGTGGAGGAACAAAATTGGTAAAATAAGAGGGAGGTAGTGATGAAGGTGCTACTGTATAGGTAGATGGGGTTCGCCTAGGATAATTCATAGCTGGTCCAAATATTGTATGCACTTGTGGAACTGCCTAGAAACAAATTAACGAAGTAAGAATAATAACAAGAAAAATAGCCGAAAATACAGTCCAAGGTGAATCTCGCCAACTCATTTACTTTCATAATTAATTGTATTTGGATTATAAGGCTGTTAGAACCAAGCCTCTGGGTAGCTACACGAGGAGCAAACATTCAGCAGTGACACAACATCTTAAATAAAAAAAAAGGAGGAAGATGCAGTTATGTAGATACCAATTTGAAGCTATACAGAAGTCATACAACCTCTATTTCCTTTATTCTATTTCCTTTATTCAGGACCGTCTTCCCTCTCTTTCCCCAATGAGTTTTCCTGGTTAACATATATTTTATATTTTTATTTACACACACAGATAAATTTAGTTCCATTATACTTATTTTAAAAAGGAATCAAGAAGAGAACATAAATGAAAAATAAACTTTTAATATAAATGATTAGCTCTTTGTGACAATGTTTTGAGTTCTTAACTAAGTAAAAATTACAATTCAGAGTTGAGGATGAAGGCGGAAACGGAGCTAGGACCTCTCCTATTGAAGATGATATCTGTTTATCTTCAGACTTAAAATAAGAATAGCTCTTTTATACGCCTCGAAAGTTTTGATGCCTTAATCTCATCAACTCTGGCTCAATGACCCCCCCCCCCCAAGCATCATTCCAAGAAGCCTGGGACTTCATCTAACCAATGTGGAAAATCCAGTATTTGTATAATTCTTAATCAAAGCTTTAAATATGCAACTAATGCAACTTACTTTTACATTCGGATGGTTTTGGTAAAATGTTTGCTGCCTGATCCAGGTAGCCAATCTATCGGCTTTAGCTCTACCCTCAGGAGATGTATCGATTTCTAATAAGTTAGCACGTGAACCAATCAGAGACGAGTTCATCTTTGAGCAGTGGCAGGTTTCACGAGCACAAATTGCCACTGACGCGAGAGCCAGGAATATTTCCAAGGTTGCCATTGCCACAAGCACCGCGTTGACGATTACTGCACGCTGTCGAAGTGGGATCTTTCCAAGGAACTCTACTGGCTTGCCATTATCCTATGCAGTAAAAAAACATAATAATTAAAAGTTGAATGAAATATATTCAAAACAGGTTTACTAAAAATATTGATATGCTGGGGCCCCTGTAAGGTTCGTTAAATCAGTATCTAAGAAACCAACCATTGGAGTTAAAAAATAGTTTCTTTGATGATCACCTATCGCAAGGGAAAGATAGTAGCAGGTTTTTAATGGAAAACGCTACTCTTCAAATGAAGCTAGAATGATAGCTTTAGAATTTCAAATAGTGATCCCAGCAAAACACTATAGTTTTAATCTGGAATACACCAAATACAAGAAGTTGATTACACCTATATACCTTTTCTTGTTATATGACAGCACTTCTGTAAAAGTCTTGTAGATAATCCTTGAATTATATTAGTCTTGGGATTTGAAAAAGGTTAACTCAACTAGGCAACAGCTAGATACGCTTAAATAAACTGCAAAACACTTTAGGTCAGAAATTGTTGTATTCTGTCTTATTTTTCAGCTTACAAGGGTGCGCATCCCTTTTGAGAGAGTGTTTCGAGATTCCCACAAGGGTGGAATACCAGACAAGGACACGGACAAAGGCTTCTGTCAGCATTGGTATACGGTTGTCAGCCCTGGCTAACCTCTCATGAATGTTGTCTCTGCTCACAAATCTTGATTGAAGGGTAGGAGGTACTTCAATCTGCCACCTTCTCATCTATTATACGTTACCGATTCTGCGTCTAGTAATGAGCAAAGGTGTTTGGACTCCTTTTCCCATCAGGAAAATGCACAAGTTATAGAAAAATGGACAGAAAAAACGACAAACGAGACTGAGGCCAGTAAAGAGAAAAGACGAAAAATGTAAAACAACGCGGATAATTCGCCTGCATCAAAACAAGGCGTCTTCAGCACAAGAAGAACAAGATAAAAAAAAAAAAAAAAAAAAAAAAAAAAAAAAAAAAAAAAAAAAAAAAAAAAAAAAAAAAAAACGAACAAAACCACCACCAATAAAACCCAATTGGCGCAACTAATCCACGTATTGAAATGAAGCTTTTAGAGTTACTTCAGTGAGAGCACCAAAGCAACTGAGGTAAAAATATAAGAAATTGAAATTACGTTAATTATTCTGTTGCAAAATAATCCTCTTCTTGGCTATTACTGAAGCAAATTTTTTTGGTCTAGTAGGTAAAATTGTCCCCTGGTGATTATTTAAAATCTTAATTCCCTTATTGACTGTTGATTCACTTTTCAAAAGATTATAATAAATTGAGTCAATATTTAAATTTCCCGTGTCCCTATTTATTCGAAGATTAGCAAACATATGTTATTTAATTTCTATGGCTTCCCTCATCCACTGAGCAAAACCCCTATCATTTGAAATAGCTAAGTCCTCATCTAATTGTACAGAATGATCGGGTTGAAACCAAATATGATCTGCTAAGGCTGAAACAAAAGTTTCCGGAGGTTTCCTTGATTGTAGGGTTTATTCAATTGAATTGCGATACTCAATAAATCTTTCAACAAATTGTTGATAAGTCCTACCAATATAGAACTTCCCACAAAAACACGAAATCTTATAAGATCTTCATAGAAAAATGGATGTTGTTAGGATAAATACCAGACGTCTTTTCCAGGTTGCAACTCATCGAGATAAGCCTAAAGTCAGACTTCACTCCCGTAGGCAACCTATTATGGGCATATATTGAAACTCTCGGTTCGCAAGTGCACAAGAAATAACAGAATTTCAGTGAAAAACTGGCCACAGATCTTGGAACCGCAAGTCAGGAATATAGTCAAACAGCTTTTAGCAGGTTGGCTGCCTCTCACCGCCCTAGAAATCTGGCATTTATTTGTGATTTCCAACAATTTACCTATTTCGGCTATTTTCATAGATTTATACCCTCTCCATTGAAGCTGTGTATTCATGCCCAATTCAGAATATAGTCTATAGTTGAACCTTCAGATCTGACTATAACTCCAGTTTTTTTTTCTTTATTAATGTTTTCTTCTTAATATAGACGTTGAAACGGTTTTTGGTATAAAATTTACTAGCATAAATTAGTTATCATCTAATTTAAATATAAAATTGACAAATGTCAAGAATACCTCTTTATCTATAAAGAACCCCATTGGAGTGTTATAGTCTTTGATTAGTCCAGTAGTTGTAAAAACTAATACCAGGCCAACAATTGCTAGCTCTAAGACGGAGGTGATCAGGAAGCTAACAATGTAAACCATACTTCGATGATTTTTTCCAGCCACAAGTCCAAGGAAACCGCAAACTATAATCATGGCTCCGCCCCACAAACCTGAAAAAAATATACGAAGGATTTGCAAATAAATAAGTTGGAATAAAATATTAAAAACATTGATTGTGATGACTGTTTGCAACAGCTTCTGGAAATACTATGACAACAAAATTCTTGACAAAGACAGTTCAAAGGCAAAATCAAATTATCTGATTGGTTGGCTAAAAAAAAACCGCTGGCACGTTGCCAAGCATAAAAACCGTGAGAAATTTCCTTCCAATCGTAAAGGGGCTAGTGTCTCATCTATTTTTACCAAATACCCTTGGCAATTTTTTTTTTCATAGTGGATGGTTGCTAAATAATTAAAAGTAAAACATAATTTCAATAAAAAAGAGCGACCAATATGGGCTGTATTCGTACGAAAAAATTGGCAAAATATATATTTTGGCAACCCTAAATAGAATAGTATTAGTATAAAATTTCAGTTTTAAGAGACGGCAATTGATATGAGACGTAACAGGGGTTCTGGGGATTATTTTTTTTCTGACAAAGGTCCTTAGAATCAAGACAAGTCAGTATTATTTTCATAATGTATTCATCCTAGTAGCTAACTTCGAGTCAAATGAAAAAGTCTTCCTATGACCCTTAAAGGCTAAGGGGGTCAAAGCCCTCTTCCCTTCTCAGTTGAAATTACTGGTCCTACTACATAATTCCTCTTATCAAACAGTTCGTGGTAACGAACTGTAAGTAAGGAGCGACCCGGCTCAATGGTAACCGAAACTCTAAAAAACGGGATTTTGATACCAATAGATACATCAAAAGAATCAGATTTTAATTCTGATTTCAAATATATAAGTTTCATTAAGTTTAATCTTACCCATCAAAAGTTACGTGCCTGAGAAAATTTGGCTGATTTTCGAAAAAAGGGGAAAGACCCCCTAAAAGTTATAGAACCTTAATGAAAATCACACCATCATATTCAGCGTATCAGAGAACCCTGCTGTAGAGGTTTCAAGCTCCTATCTACAAAAATGTGGAATTTTCCATTTTTTGCCAGAAGAAAGATCACGGATGCGTGTTTATTTGTTTGTTTGTATGTTTTTTTTTTTTTTTTTCCAGGGGTGATCGTATCGACCCAGTGGTCCTAGAATACCGTGGGAGGGCTCATTGGAACGGAAATTAAAAGTTCTAGTGCCCTTTTTAAGTGACCAAAAAAAATGGAGGGCAACTAGGCCCCCTCCCACGCTCATTTTTTTCCCAAAGTCACCCGATCAAAATTTTGAGATAGCCATTTTGTTCAGCATGGTCGAAAATATGATAAAAATGTCTTTTAGGATGACTTGATCCCCCAAAGTCCCCAGGGGGAGGGCTGAAAGTTATGTACTTTACTCAATGTTAACATATAGTATTGGTTATTGGGAAGTATACAGACTTTTTCAGAGGAGATTTTTTCTGGTAGTTGGGGGAAGGAGAGGGTCGGGGTCTATATGGAAGGATCTTTCCATGAAGGAAGTTTTCATGGGGGAAGGGACATTGCTATGAAGGGGGCGCCGGATTTCCCAGCATTATTAAAGAAAAAGATCAGGAATTAAATAAAAAAAAACAAGTTTTTCAACTGATCAACTGATTGTGATTAAGAGGTCATTTTTAAAGAACTTGAAAAAAAATTCGAACTATAGTTTAAAGAGCAGGGTATTGACTAGGGGGCGAACCCCTAATATACGTGTTAAAAATTTATGAATATAGAAGTTCGTTACGTAAGTTAATTCTAAGTTACGTATATTTATTACTAATAAAATCGTTCGTAAATAAAATTAAACAAATTTCGAGAAAGCCATTTAACCAAATATAATATGCAAATTTTGTTTTAATTATTCATGTACGGTGAGCCAAAATCAAAACCTGCATTAATTCAAAAACGTTCAAAAATTAAATAAAAAAAACAAGTTTTTTTAACTGAAAGTAAGGAACGACGTTAAAACTTAAAACGAACAGAAATTATTCCGTATATGAAGGGGGCTGTCCCCTCCTCAACGCCTCGCTCTTTACGCTAAAGTTTGACTTTCTCACAACTCTATTTTTTTAAACAATAAAAAAACTTTAGCGTAAAGAGCGAGGCGTTGAGGAGGGGACAGCCCCCTTCATATACGGAATAATTTCTGTTCGTTTTAAGTTTCAACGTCGTTCCTTACTTTCAGTTAAAGAAACTTGTTTTTTTTTATTTAATATAATAAAGGAAGCATTGCTAATTGCAAAATTTAATGAAATACGATTTGAGAAGGGTCTATACCTCCAGTCCCTTTACCTTCACCACTAATTTGAAGAGACATTTTAAATGTAAACAATGACATAGACCTGGGTTTTGAGTCAGGAAAAATAAAAACTTTGAAAGGATCTTAGAAGTCATGTATCCACAGCTTCATCTATCGACATCATTCTTACTCAAACCTCTGATAATCCTATTTTATAATATGTTTTTTATTTTGGACGGCCAATTCATGCTGTAGTTTTACTCTAATCACTTAATAGAAAAATTCAAATGCATGGGAGTGACGAATAAATACAATTTCTAAAAATAAGAGGAAGGGATGAAAAATAAAACAATCATAGGCAGCGCAATAGCTCTGCTAAGTATAGAGCGATGTGGGCACAATGTACTATTACTTTTTTTTTCTTTTTTTAGATCAGGGCACTTCGTATAGAAGTTGTCGTTGAAACTTCAAAAAGGGCTCAATAAATTTGAAATCAAAAGGGCTAGTGCTCTTTTTAACAGTCGAAAGCGATTGGAGGGCAACCAGCTCCCCCCCCCAGACTCATCATTTACCCAAACACATCCAATCAAAATTTTGAGATAGCCATTTTGTCCAACTTAGTTGAAAGGTCCGAAAACTAAGCCTTTGAGGATGACACCCCCCCCCCACATCCCTCCTGGCAAGGGTTGTAAGTTATGCCTTGGGGGCATATAAGGTTTTTATAGAAAGTGTGGTTGTACAAAATTCGGATGGTGCTCATTGAACTGCTAATCAGAAGTTCTAGTGCCTTTTTTAAGAGACAAAGGGATTGGAGAGTAGAAAGGAAGTACCAGCGCGACGCGCACCACGTGGTTTATGGTTTTCTCACTGAGAATGAAAAAACAGGAATTTTCTCACTTGGAAAAACAGGAATTTTCTCACATTTATGTCTGTTTTCATGGATGGTTATGTGTGTTGGTCGATTTATTTGATGTTTTTCATGGATGGTTATGGATGATTTATGGTTTTTGTCAGTGAGAATTTGAATAACAGGAACTTTCTCACATTTATGTCTGTTCTTATGGTTTTTGTCAGTGAGAATGGAAAAACAGGAACTTTCTCACATTTATGTCTGTTTTTATGGTTTTTGTCAGTGAGAATGGAAAAACAGGAACTTTCTCACATTTATGTATGTTTTTATGGTTTTTGTCAGTGAGAATGGAAAAACAGGAACTTTCTCACATTTATGGATGACAACAGCAATTTATGTTCCTGTTTTATGTCTGGTCGTTGTCAGTGAGAATGGACATGCTTGACGCGAATGTTATGAGATTGTTTGGCTAACCTAACCTGAGAAATTGATTTACATAATCGCTAGGGGAATATATTGATTCACGAAGGGGGAATTAAGAAACATTATGGCTTCTTTAATCTTAGGTCTGTGGGATAAACGTTCTTTAGGTCAGAGAGAAAAATTAATATTCTATTTTTAAATAGGGCTTCATTGATCTTTAGTGTCAGGAATTATAAATGACATCACTTGTTATCTTGGAATTATGCGGGAGTCTAAAGAGATAGAAATTCTATTTTTAAATACGGCTTCACTGAGCTTTAAGTCGGAGAGATAAATTGATATTCTAACGAAACCTTAATAGTTTAGCTAGGAACATTTATGAGATGAAGAGATTAACGTAGGAAAGGGTTTCCTAGAAATTTGAAATGTGAAACCACAGAGATGCCAAAAAACAAAAGGAACACACAGAAATTACTTTTAGGGGATTATTTGGGCGAAACGGTTTTAGACAGGTTATGGAATTATTTCGGCGAAACAGTTAGAGACATTTTAAAAGATGATTTAAAAGATGATTTTAGAAAAGGTTTTGAGTGTGGTCGTTATAATACACAAGTTCCATTTGAACAGTGTTGTGAGGTCCCCTACCACAACCCCAAAGGGCCCCGATCGCCCTACCCCGATCCAAAGGGTTCCAATCCCCATACCCCAATCCAGAAGGAACCCCCCGGTCCCCAAAGGTTCCCAGGGCTCCCAAAGGGGCCCCGGACTCCCAAAGGCCCTCACCCGGTCCCCAAAGGTCCACCGGACCCCAAAGACCCTCCCCCGGTCCTCAAAGGTCCCCCAGGCTCCCAATGGGCCACCGGACCCCCAAAGGCCCTCCCCGGGCCCCAAAGGCCCTCCCCCAGTCCCCAAAGGTCCACAGGGCTCCCAAAGGGCCACCCAGCCCTCAAGGGCCCCCGGATCCCCAAACGCCCTCCCGAGTCCCCAAAGAGCCCCCAGGCCCCCCCCACCCCCCCAACTTTTTGCCACCCCCCACCCATTTTTTAATACTTTTTAATTTGCGCATTTTGAGACAAAAGGACCCCATCCCCCCAACTTTTGGCTCCCCCTTCCACCATTAGTGTTTTGTCGTGGTTTACCATGTCACAGTTACATTCTCTTGATTTTTCAAAGCTCATTTTGGATTTCTTTCGTTGAAATGCAAGAGTTGGAATATTTCAGTAGTGTTTTGTTGTGCTTTATACTGTCACAGTTACATTCTCTTGATTTTTCAAAGTTCATTTTGGTTTTCTTTCGTTGGAATGCAAGAGCTGGAATATTTCAGTAGTGTTTTGTCATGGTTTACCGTGTCACAGTTACATTCTCTTAATTTTTCAAAGTTCATTTTGAATTTCTTTCGTTGAAATGCAAGAGTTCGAATATTTCAGTAGTGTTTTGTTATGGTTTACCTTGTCACAGTTACATTTTCGTGATTTTTCAAAGTTCATTTTGAATTTCTTTCGTTGAAATGCAAGAGTTGGAATATTTCAGTAGTGTTTTGTTGTGGTTTACCTTGTCAGAGTTGTGTTCTCTTGATTTTTCAAAGTTCATTTCGAATTTCTTTAATTGAAATGCAAGAGCAGGAATATTTCAGTAGTGTTCTGTCGTGGTTTACCTTGTCAGAGTTACTTTCTCTTGATTTTTCAAAGTTCATTTGAATTTCTTTCATTGAAATGCAAGAGTTGTAATATTTCAGTAGTGTTTTGTTGTGCTTTACCTTGTCACAGTTACATTCTCTTAATTTTTCAAAGTTCATTTGAATTTCTTTCGTTGAAATGTGAGAGTTGGAATATTTCAGTAGTGCTTTGTCGTGGTTTACCTTGTCACAGTTACATTCTCTTGATTTTTCAAAGTTCATTTCAAATTTCTTTCATTGAAATGCAAGAGTTGGACTATTTCAGTAGTGTTTTGTCGTGGTTTACCATTTCAAAGTTACATTCTCTTGATTTTTCAAAGTTCATTTTGGATTTCATTCGTTGAAATGCAAGAGTTGGAATATTTCAGTAGTGTTCTGTCATTGTTTACCATGTCACAGTTATATTCTCTTGATTTTTCAAAGTTCATTTTGAATTTCTTTCATTGAAATGCAAGAGTTGGAATATTTCAGTAGTGTTTTGTCGTGGTTTACCATGTCACAGTTACATTCTCTTGATTTTTCAAAGTTCATTTTGGATTTCTTTCGTTGAAATGCAAGAGTTGAATTATTTCAATAGTGTTTGTCATGGTTTACCTTGTCATAGTTACATTCTCTTGATTTTTCAAAGATCATTTTGAATTTCTTTCATTGAAATGCAAGAGTTGGAATATTTCAGTAGTTTTTTGTTGTGGTTTACCTTGTCACAGTTACATTCTTTTGATTTTTTCAAAGTTCATTTGAATTTCTTTCGTTGAAATGCAAGAGTTGGAATATTTCAGTAGTATTTTGTCGTGGTTTACCTTGTCATAGTTACATTCTCTTAATATTTCAAAGTTCATTTTGAATTTCTTTCGTTGAAATGCAAGAGTTAAAATATTTCAGTAGTGTTTTATCGTGGTTTACCATGTCACAGTTACATTGTCTTGATTTTTCAAAGTTCATTTTGAATTTCTTTCATTGAAATGCATGAGTTGGATTATTTCAGTAGTGTTTTGTCGTGGTTTACCATGTCACACTTAAACTCTCTTGATTTTTCAAAGCTCATTTTGGATTTCTTTCACTGAAATGCAAGAGTTGGATTATTTCAATAGTGTTTTCTTGTGGTTTACCTAGTCCCAGTTACTTTCTCATAATTTTTCAAAGTTTATTTTGAATTTCTTTCGTTGAAATGCAAGAGTTGGATTATTTCAGTAGTGTTTTGTTGTGGTTTACCTTGTCACAGTTACATTCTCTTGATTTTTCAAAGTTCATTTTGGAATTTCTTTCGTTGAAATGCAAGAGTTGGAATATTTCAGTAGTGTTTTGTCATAGTTTACCTTGTCACACTTACATTCTATTGATTTTTCAAAGTTTATTTTGGATTTATTTCATTGAAATGCAAGAGATGGAATATTTCAGTAGTGTTTTGTTGTGGTTTACCTTATCACAGTGACATTCTCTTGATTTTTCAAAGTTCATTTTGGGATTTCTTTCATTGAAATGCAAGAGTTGGAATATTTCAGTAGTGTTTTGTCGTGGTTTACCTTGTCACTGTTAGATTCTCTTAATTTTTCAAACTTCATTTTGAATTTTTTTCATTGAAATGCAAGAGTTGGAATATTTCAGTAGTGTTTTGTTGTGGTTCAAATTGTCACAGTTACATTCTCTTAATTTTTCAAAGTTCATTTTGAATTTCTTTCATTAAAATGCAAGAGTTGGAATATTTCAGTAGTGTTTTGTCATGGTTTACAATGTCACAGTTACATTCTCTTTGATTTTTCAAATTCATTATGGATTTCTTTCGTTGAAATGTGTTTTGTTATGCTTTACCTTGACAGAGTTACATTTTCATGATTTTTCAAAGTTCATTGGGATTTCTTTCGTTGAAATGCAAGAGTTGGACTATTTCAGTAGTGTTTTGTTGTGGTTTACCTTGTCACAGTTAGATTCTCTTAATTTTCAAAGTTCATTTTGGAATTTCTTTCATTGAAATGCAAGAGTTGGAATATTTCAGTAGTGTTTTGTCATGGTTTACCATGTCACAGTTACATTCTCTTGATTTTTCAAAGTTCAAGATGGATTTCTTTCGTTGAAATGTGTTTTTGCTATGCTTTACCTTGAAACAGTTACATTTTCTTGATTTTTCAATGTTCATTGGGATTTCTTTCGTTGAAATGCAAGAGTTGGAATATTTCAGTAGTGTTTTGTTGTTGTTTACCTTGTCACAGTTACATTCTCATGATTTTTCAAAGTTCATTTTGGATTTCTTTCGTTGAAATGCAAGAGTTGGAATATTTCAGTAGTGTTTTGTTGTGGTTTACCTTGTCACAGTTAGATTCTCTTAATTTTTCAAAGTTTATTTTGATTTTCTTTCATTGAAATGCAAGAGTTGGAATATTTCAGTAGTGTTTTGTCATGGTTTACCATGTCACAGTTACATTCTCTTGATTTTTCAAAGTTCATGATGGATTTCTTTCGTTGAAATGTGTTTTGCTATGCTTTACCTTGGCACAGTTACATATTCTTGATTTTTCAATGTTCATGCGGAGCCCCCCCCCCAAAGGACATCCCCCCCCCAAGGATCCCCGGAGAGCCCCCTCCCTCCCACCCCCTCCCCTTTCCCACTACATAGAAATACAAAAACCATAGGTTAGATTAGGTTAGGTTAGGCTAGATTAGGTTAGGTTAGGTTAGCCTATGTACGCCCGCGTACATAGGCTAACCTAACCTAACCTAATCTAGCCTAACCTAACCTAATCTAACCTATGGTTTTTGTAGTTCTATGTAGTGGGAAAGGGGAGGGGGTGGGAGGGAGGGGGCTCTCCGGGGATCCTTGGGGGGGTGTCCTTTTGGGGGGGGGGGCTCATGATAAGCTAACCTAATCCAATCTAACTTAAACATGGAGAAATGTTTCTATTTATTTATTGATATTTATTCTTATGGCTGTATCAATTATACTCTATGGTTGGTCATAGACACTATGCGGCTGTCTCAGTGATGCTCTATGGCTGGTTATCGACACTACCTAGTTAAATGTAGGTATTAAATCAGTAATTTTCACACTTTGGCAGGATAAACACCTTGTATCATACTTAGAAAAAAAGTGAAAATGAATTATTCAGAGAAAGTGTGTACACACGATAAAATCATCGTCGTTTTGAATGCCGACATAGATCGTTATTTAAACTATGAGACAAGCATTAATGGAGATCTTATTGGAAATGTATGTGTGCGTTGTCATGATAGTGAAAAGCTAAATTTCTTTGGAATATCGAAATCATTCAACATTGCCCAAGGTGGATATGCGAGAGTGAGAGCACCAGAGATGATAGTGCTAAAGGAGAATGCCAACTTAAAAATAATAGTTGATGAAGATGGTCATCTTCTTGCTAATGGTTCTGGTAACACGATACCTATTGATAGATCCTATTCCCATCGTTCTGGTATTACTATTCAAATGAAAGCAAAGAGGAAAAGAAAGGCCTACTGCTGCACTAGTGTAATAAATCATATCATGTCTACCTGCCAGAACTGTTACCTGTGTAAACACAGTGTGAGAATAGACGGTGAAACCGCTGGCAAAATAAAAAGGGCATTGGCATACAATATCATCAATGATTATAATGATAAATTGATGGAACATGAAGCATAAGTGAGCATTATTACTACTATAGATCATATAGTCAATGAATCAAATAATACTAAAGAAGAAATACAGATTGATTCAGTTGGTGACACCCCTGTAAAAATTGTATATGACACAAAATGGATGAATGATTATTCTACTGGTTATGAACTAAGAGAAGCGAGTAACTCTAGTATCAAAAGAGAACATGATAAATTATTTTATGGAACAGATTCAAAATGTCCAACGTTGTTCAACGATGTTAATAATGTATAATAATATCTGAAACATATTTTTGTGTTAATATGCTACATGTTCTTATTTCATTAAAAATATATTATACATTACTTTGTTATATTTCCATTATTTTAGGATATGTTAGCATGTCAAACGCTTAGAATGTTTATTAAAAGGTTGGAGATTTTTTATTTTCTTTGGAAAAATTAGAATTGGACTATAGCTTTTTTCTTTTCTTTAAGAAAATTCAAAAGAGAACTTGAACATTTTGCGCTTCTTCAAAAAACCTAACCTAATCTGACTCTTGCACTTCAATAAAAAAGAAATTCATAATGAACTTTGAAAGATCAAGAGAATGCAACTGTGACAAGGTAAACAACGACAAAACACTACTGAAATATTCCAACTCTTGCATTTCAACGAAAGAAATCCAAAATGAACTTTGAAAAATCACGAAAATGTAACTGTGACAAGGTAAACCACAACCAAACACTACTGAAATATTCCAACTCTTGCATTTCAACGAAAGAAATTCAAAATGACCTTTGAAAAATCAAGAAAATGTAACTGTGACAAGGTAAACCACAACCAAACACTAGTGAAATATTCCAACTCTTGCATTTCAACGAAAGAAATTCAAATGAACTTTGAAAAATCAAGAGAATGTAACTGTGACAAGGTAAACCATAACAAAACACTACTGAAATATTCGAACTCTTGCATTTCAACGAAAGAAATTCAAAATGAACTTTGAAAAATTAAGAGAATGTAACTGTGACACGGTAAACCATGACAAAACACTACTGAAATATTCCATATCTTGCATTCCAACGAAAGAAAACCAAAATGAACTTTGAAAAATCAAGAGAATGTAACTGTGACAGTATAAAGCACAACAAAACACTACTGAAATATTCCAACTCTTGCATTTCAACGAAAGAAATCCAAAATGAGCTTTGAAAAATCAAGAGAATGTAACTGTGACATGGTAAACCACGACAAAACACTAGTGGTGGAAGGGGGAGCCAAAAGTTGGGGGGATGGGGTCCTTTTGTCTCAAAATGCGCAAATTAAAAAGTATTAAAAAATGGGTGGGGGTGGCAAAAAGTTGGGGGGTGGGGGGGCCTGGGGGCTCTTTGGGGACTCGGGAGGGCGTTTGGGGATCCGGGGGCCCTTGAGGGCTGGGTGGTCCTTTGGGAGCCCTGTGGACCTTTGGGGACTGGGGGAGGGCCTTTGGGGCCCGGGGAGGGCCTTTGGGGGTCCGGTGGCCCATTGGGAGCCTGGGGGACCTTTGAGGACCGGGGGAGGGTCTTTGGGGTCCGGTGGACCTTTGGGGACCGGGTGAGGGCCTTTGGGAGTCCGGGGGCCCTTTGGGAGCCCTGGGAGCCTTTGGGGACCGGGGGGTTCCTTCTGGATTGGGGTATGGGGATTGGAACCCTTTGGATCGGGGTAGGGCGATCGGGGCCCTTTGGGGTTGAGGTAGGGGACCTCACAACACTGTTCAAATGGAACTTGTGTATTATAACGACCACACTCAAAACCTTTTCTAAAATCATCTTTTAAATCATCTTTTAAAATGTCTCTAACTGTTTCGCCGAAATAATTCCATAAGCTGTCTAAAACCGTTTCGCCCAAATAATCCCCTAAAAGTAATTTCTGTGTGTTCCTTTTGTTTTTTGGCATCTCTGTGCTTTCACATTTCAAATTTCTAGGAAACCCTTTCCTACGTTAATCTCTTCATCTCATAAATGTTCCTGGCTAAACTATTAAGGTTTCGTTAGAATATCAATTTATCTCTCCGACTTAAAGCTCAGTGAAGCCGTATTTAAAAATAGAATTTCTATCTCTTTAGACTCCCGCATAATTCCAAGATAACAAGTGATGTCATTTATAATTCCTGACACTAAAGATCAATGAAGCCCTATTTAAAAATAGAATATTAATTTTTCTCTCTGACCTAAAGAACGTTTATCCCACAGACCTAAGATTAAAGAAGCCATAATGTTTCTTAATTCCCCCTTCGTGAATCAATAATTTCCCCGCCGATTATGTAAATCAAGTTCTCAGGTTAGGTTAGCCTAAAGATCAAAGAAACCATAATGTTTCTTAATTCCCCCTTCGTGAATCAATAATTTCCCCACCGATTATGTAAATCAAGTTCACAGGCTAGGTTCGCCTAAGGATCAAAGAAACCATAATGTTTCTTAATTCCCCCTTCGTGAATCAATATATTCCCCTAGCGATTATGTAAATCAATTTCTCAGGTTAGGTTAGCCAAACAATCTCATAACATTCGCGTCAAGCATGTCCATTCTCACTGACAACGACCAGACATAAAACAGGAACATAAATTGCTGTTGTCATCCATAAATGTGAGAAAGTTCCTGTTTTTCCATTCTCAATGACAAAAACCATAAAAACATACATAAATGTGAGAAAGTTCCTGTTTTTCCATTCTCACTGACAAAAACCATAAAAACATACATAAATGTGAGAAAGTTCCTGTTTTTCCATTCTCACTGACAAAAACCATAAAAACAGACATAAATGTGAGAAAGTTCCTGTTATTCAAATTCTCACTGACAAAAACCATAAATCATCCATAACCATCCATGAAAAACATCAAATAAATCGACCAACACACATAACCATCCATGAAAACAGACATAAATGTGAGAAAATTCCTGTTTTTCCAAGTGAGAAAATTCCTGTTTTTTCATTCTCAGTTAGAAAACCATAAACCACGTGGTGCGCGTCGCGCTGGTACCCCCCTTTCTACTTTGGAGGGCAGCTATCCCCCCCCCACCTTTTTGGGGCTTTAGACAAGGACACTGTGTATAGAAGGAGTTATCTTAGAAACTTCAAAAGGGGCTCATTCAATTGGAAATTACAACGTCTAGTGTCTGGGCAACCAGCCCCCCCCCACCTACCCCCATCATTTCACCAAATACATCCGATCAAAGTTTGGAGATAGCCATTTTGTTCAGCATGGTTGAAAAGTCCTGTAGTTATATCTTTGAAAATGACACCCCCCCAGCCCTCAGTGCAAGGGATGTAAGTTATGTCCCAGGGGCATATAAGGTTTTTATGGAAAGGGAGGTCGTATAGACTTCGGTTGGGGCAAACTGGATTGGAAATCAGGACTTCTAGTGCCCTTTTTAAGAGTCGAAGTGATCAGAGGGAATCCAATCAAAATTGTGAGGTAGTCATTTCATTTACAATAGTCCAAAGAGCCTAAAACAATGCCTTAAGGGCGAACAAAGCCCTCCAGAGCCCAGGGGCGAGGGTTGTAAGCTATGCCCCGGGCATATGAGATTTTAAGGGAACACATGGTTGTATAGACTTCGAATGGGATGGGGCTCGTTTGATTGGAAGTCGGAAGCTCTAGTGCCCTTTTTAAGAGTCAAAAGTAAATGGAGGGCAACCAGCCCCTCCCCAACAAGCCTATCATTCCCCAAAACACATCTGATCAACATTTTAAGAAAACAATTTTGTTTACCACCGTTGAAAGGTCCAGAAATTATGTCTTTGAGGATGTCAACCTCCCTACAGTCCTTAGAGTACGGGCTGTAAGTTAGGCAATTCGTTCATTGTCTACATATAGTATATATTATTGAAAAAGGTATGCACGTTTGAATTTTTTTTCCAAAAAAAGAAGATAATTCAGGTGAGCCTTTCAAAGAATGTTGAGGGGTGTGTTTAACTAAATCAAAACACGTTATGTGTATACGGATTGTCAAAAGGGCGTAACTCATGAATGAATAGGTAAATTAATTTGGAATTTTCAGGAAATGATAAGGGAAATGATCAAAAAGACAACAATTTGTTTTCAACCACTACTTCTACAACTACCACTACTACTACTACTACCCTTACTACTACTGTTACCGCACTTCTTCATTCACAATATTAAGGAAAAATATTAACTAAGTCAATAGATGCTATCTGCATGCACATTGTCAAAAGAGCTTATCTCAAGAATTGATTTGGTTATTAAGTTGGAACTTTCAGAGAATGCTAAAGAAGGAAAATCATCCGACCAAAAGGCAATATATGCACGCTAATACTAATACTTATATCGCTGCTAAATTTACTACGTCAACTACTACTTAAGTTGCAACTACTTGCAAAGACAATACGTTAATACTGCAGCTGGTACCAGTGCTACCGCTATTACTATTAATACTACAACTAGTAATACAAATACTACTACTATGACTACTATTTCAACTATGCCTAAGAGTATGAAGGTGAAATTTTCAAGGAATTTTCTTTGGGGGTGGGGGAGAGATTCACTTAATCACAACACGCCGTCTGTGTGTCGGCTGTCAAAAGGGCGCAATAACAACATCTTAGGAACAGTTTGGTTTGGAAGTTGATACTAACAGGGTTTGTTATGGGGGATGTTGAACTAACCAAAAGAAAATATTTGCATCCAATTACTACTGCTTCTACTCATACTGCTACTGCTACTATTATTACCATTTTTACTACTACTACTGCCACTAAAGCTAAGGCTACGATTATTAATTCGACTGCTACTACTGCTGCTTCTGGTACTAATACTAAGGGTATAAAGGCAAAACAAAGGTAAATATTAAAACTGCATGGAACTAAATCGAAACAAACTATGCCCACGCAGGTTGTTGAGAGGACATATCAGAAATGCTTCAGGAACGGTTCGCGGTATCAAGTTTAAACTTTCAGTGTGTGTTGAAGAGGACGTTGAAGAAACCAAAAGTGATATGTGGATACTGCTACATATCCTACTACAACTATTACTACTGCGCAAGCTAGGAGTATTAAGGTGAAGCTTTCAAGGAATAATTAGGCGGATGCTGAACTAAGTCAAAAAGTTCTAGTGCCATTTTCAAGAGTCAAAAGAAATTGGAGGATAAGCAGCCCTCTTCCCAAGCCCATTCATTTTTCAAGCCCATCCAGTCAAAATTTTTAAACGACCATTTTGTTCAGCATAGCAGAACGATCCAGCAACCATGTCTCTAGAGATATTGCGTATGTCCACCCCCACAATTATGCAATTTACCCATTATTGAAAAATAAGTGTTTCTTTAAAACTAATTCAAAAGTACTGTGTGTATGGTTGCCAATAAGACACTTCAGCAATATATTGAAAACGACTGGGGGTATATTAAGTTGGAACTTTTGGGGTTACTACTATTACTGCTTCTGCTCTTACAATTTAAATAAATCAAAAGAGTGTAAATGTATCCAAGTTTTCAAAGAGCATAGAAAGAATATTTTGGGAATGATATTATGTTTTATTTTTCAAGTCAACTTGAGAAGGTATAAAATTAAATTAAACAATTCTATAGCAACACTACAGCAAGGTAAAATTAGTGAAAACTTCTTGGGAGGGTGTAAAGAGTGAGGCTTTGAATAGATTGGGATGGAGGAGAGGCGTGCGTAGCTGTATTGGCCTCAGGTGTCTTGGTGCTGCAGTGATTTGTTAGTAGTAGTGGTAGTAGTAATAAATATAGATACACCTTCGACAAAAAGTTTCAGAAGTTTCAGAAGAAATGTTCGAGATAATATAGGTGAATTTGAAAAATCTAAAACAAAGGAGGTTTCCATTTCACTGTTTTAGAATGGAAGGACACAACAAGAAAATTGATAATGAGCGATGTCATATGAAATATAGCTACAAAATGCGTGGATGATTTTTGCATGTATAATCCCGTGAAAACCGCTAATAACAATCACGGTTGAATTGTTTATTAGCCTGAAATAATTGCTGAAGGCCAGTAAGTTAAAAACACTTTGTTTTAAACATCCTTATTTAGTCTCTTGGTAAAACTGACAGTGGTAATAATTTTTTTTCTTTCATTTGGACCATTCTTAATATTTTCGGGTTAGTTTTACTTCTTAATGTTAAAGAGTATGGGTAACTTAAAAGAGTGGGCACTGGCACTTACTATCAGTGCCATGTAGTGTTTGGCAACACTGTGTGTCTTTTCAAGCTCTGCAATCATTTTTATGTGAGGAACTGATATCAAACACTTATTACTACCCTAATTTTACCAGTTACACTGATTAAATTAATTATTCTTATTATTACACTGAAAAAAGTGTTATGTGTCACCAAACACTAGATGATGTTGATAGTTTTTGTTGTTGCAATTAGCGCCAGTTCCCACTCTTGTAAGTTACCCATACTCCTTGACTAAAGATAGTAAACAAAAAACGAAAAGCAACAAAATTAACAAAAGGACAAATATATACGGACAAATACCCTATCAATCTCCAACTAAAATATACAAGAAGAAAATAAAATATTAGAATAGAGGAAGAGCAGTCATACCAAAGTCAAACGGAGTCAAAAATCATAGTCTCTACACAAAGCATTCATTAAATTATTTCTAGAAGTATTCAGCTTTATTAATTTTGTGTTTTGTGCTCTTACATTACAAAATATAATCCTCTCAGTTACGACCGTAAGCCTATATATTAGCTCAGGTCACCAAAAACCTGGGGACATTGTAGCAGAGCCGACAGTTCTGTCACAAGAATATTTTGCTATTAAAAAAAAAAAAAAAAAATAAACAAAGATACTTTGTAAATACCAACATAGATTACCCTCATAGATCTTTCCCGATCTTTTAGTTCAAGCTACAAAAAGGTTTTTTTTTTTTTGTTTAAAACTAGGGGGACAGGGAGATTTTTTGGTACTTATGCATTATGCGGGCACCACGAAGGAAGTCAAGTTTGGTTAATGCTAATGAAATAAAATAAAATAGGATGAATATATAATAGTTTAGAAACAAATTTGGGCTATATATTTGCACATTAGGGGGATGAGGGGTAAAGAATAGCATATATTATATACGTAACGTAACCTAACCTAAGTACCTTTTTCCCTCCCCTAAAACCCAAAAAACAATCGTTTAAACATTGTAAACTCCATGAGAAACAACGCCTTGCAATCAATTTAGTTCTTGCAAATAGCTGTTCGACGGGTTTTGTCGGGTGACTGTAGCATTTCCCGTTTGACATTCCACATACAGTTGATAGCGGTGCCCACATAATGCATAATTACCGATTTTTTATTTAAATGAAGAAAAATTGAAACATATTGTCAAAATGTAGGATGGAGTGCTGACCCCCTTGCCTCTTGGTAAAATTGGTACCACTAAGAGATAGCCACCAATTTCGGTCTAAAAAGTACGAAAAATCAGCAAGAGTAAAAGTTTCATTGCGTAACTAAACTACTTTCCAAGACATTGGAAAGTCTTGATCTACAATTTTACCTTAAAATGACCTCCAAAAAAAAGAAAAAAAAGAATGCTGACCAATGGTCGACAAAGCGCGGGCACCGATCTCCTAATTACCTGCCTTTGGCCGGGAGTGCAATGCACGATTAGGGGCAAATCATCCAACCCTTCCTGTGTATTTTGCCCCAATTTCTCTCGGCACCCGTTTGGAGATGGGTAGACTCTGGCTGAGCTTACAGTGACGTTTTTTTTTTTTTTTTTTTTTTTTTTTTTTTTTTTTTTTTTTTTTTTTTTTTTTTTTTTTTTTTAGTGACATGGTTTCGTAGTGTTTCCTAAATCAAAGTTTCGAGATATATTACGGCTTTTAACTAATTTACCCGAAACTGTCACCTTCTTGTTTTTTTTAAGAATTGACAATTTAATGGAAGGTGTTCCTTAAGCCCGTCAGCTGTACCAGTCTGGAGTTAGCTGGTCTACTGAACCTGCCAAAATTTTACCAAGTTTTATCTACACCTACTTACTTAAAGCTAAGAGAAATCTTGAAAACAAGATAATTTTGACTAATTGTTATTACAGACAAATGTTAGCTGAAATAATATAACAATGTAGATTGACAATCTCAATTATTACATTCTTTTCCAAGTTTTCAAATGGACTCAACAGGAACTGCTGTAAAAGTGGCCCTGTTCTTTTTTCCCATATCTTATATGCTAAATTACCGAAGGTCCAATGTTAACTAGTCTTCCGTACTCACTGGCTCAACCTAAATTGACTCAACTCAAATTTACGTTTCACGTCAAATTATGTATATTCCACGAAATTTGTGCAAAACTAGCCTGGGCAAATTAGAACATTTTTGACAACCAATATCTGACCCACTTATAAGTTTTAAAATGTTTATTAGTCATTTATTTTTATCGCCGGTCTTCTGCCTTTGTGGGAGCCTCAGTCTTCAGGGAAAGAAGCCTTGACTTCAATAAATTTGGCTCAACATTAATTTACATTGATTCAACCTATTTCCTTTCTAGGTCCAACCCAAGTCTCGCGTACAAGTGACAGATTTTCTGTAGTGGCCGACTTTGGAGCCACTGTTAATTTAACAAACTTAAAGAGGAATGCTTTGTTTTAAAAAAAATAATTGTATATTTTAATATTAAATGAGTTAAAAATAGAATTTTCACCGCTCGTTTCACAGACCTGAATGAATCACCTTACTTGGCATCGAGGTTTCCAATTGTTACGAGAGCTCCGAACTTCACGGACAGAGGCTTCGACGTCACAACATTTGGATCAACCAACATCTAGATTGATTCAACTCATATATGTTGTGAGTTTCAAGTACTGTTGCCATATTGGATTATTTCCCGCCAATCTGGCGTATTTTCATGGTGACTGGCGGGAAAATTTAAGGTCTTGGTATATTTTAATTGACCTGGCGTATTTTTGGTGTGAAATGGTTTATCTGAAAGAAATTATTTTCCTCATTTGGATCCATTTATTTTTTGTCATAAAACGAAACTGTAACCTTCGTATTTCATTCAACAGTATCAGCGTATTCTTTACTTTCATAATAATTTTATTACTATCCATTCCGAAAACTAGATCATCAAAAACCAGACAAAGGAATTTGACATAGCCAATATCATTTTCCCCTCGTAAGACTATAGGAGTATAATTTCTTGATGTTCAACTAACTTGTATTGAGTTTAGATAACGAAATGTCGACACAGCATACCAGTAAGATAGAAAAAAAAATCTTGAACACCGAACACCACTGCCAGGAACGCAGACGTAGTGAAATCACCAAATCTTATGATAAAATCACCAACGGTGGCAACACTAGTCATGTTAAGCCAAAACACTTTTAGATGAATGAAATTATTACAAGCTGAAACCTGAAATCAGAGTTACCATCTTTCAAGGCACGTCAGCTTTTCAAAAATTGTTCAATAAAAAAAAAATACAATTGCAAAGAACGTTTAATTTTGAATCAGATTTTGTCACCCGAAAGGACGGGGTACGTAATTATATTGACTGATTTACTTTTCTTTTATTTAGTAGCACCCCAAATAGAAGGTTGATTATAGAAAAGCGATTGGTAGCTTTAAAGTAATAACTTGGACCAATTAGTTTATTCTACAAGTATAAGTGCTTTCATGCTATACATCTTTTAAAATGTTTTGAGGGGCTAGTAACTTCAGTTTTAATTTACACATGGAATCAAGGAAGAAGAAAGTTTTCAGAAACAATCAAACAGTTCGTGGTAACGAACTGTAAGTAACCAGCGATGTGGCTCAATAGTAACCGCGAAAGTTTAAAAAACGGAATTTTGACATCAATAAATATATCGAAAGAATTTGCTTATTATGCGGATTCCAAATATATAAGATTCATTAAGTTTAGTGTTACTTATCAAAATCTACGAGCCTGAGAAAAGAAGGAGCAACATTAAAACTTAAAAAGAAAAGAAATTATTACGAATATGAGGGGATTGCTCACTCTTTACGCTAAAGTTTTGTGACCCTTTAAAAAAAGATTAGGTACTGTTCTATTGGCTGTAAGCCACTTGAGAAGTGAAGTTTGGTTAATGCTAATAAAATAAAACAAAATATGATGAAAATGTAATAGTTTAGAAACAAATTTGCACATTAGGGGGATGGGAGTGGGGGGAGGGAGAAAGCATAGAATATATTAAAAGCGTAACCTAAACTAGGTACCTTTCCCTTCCCCCCTCTAAACCACAAAAAACTAAAGTTCCAATATTGTAAACACAGTGAGAAGCCACTGTTTGCAATCTAATTCTCCGTTGAAAGAACCTGTTTGACTAGTTTCTTTTATCATCTATCTCTCGTGGTTTACAGCTGATAGAACAGTGCCAAAGATTGTTATTTTTGAACTTTATAAAGTTTATCAAACGGCCCTTGTGTTTCATGAGACATTCTTAAATAATTGGAACAAAACGTCAAACTTTAGCGTAAAGAGCGAGGTATTTAGGAGGGAGCAAACCCCGTCGTATTCGTAATAATTTTTGTTTGTTTCAAGTTTTAATCTTGCCCCTCACTTTCAATTGAAAAAATCATGTTTTTTTATTTAATATACATAAAAAGGAATTAGGATTTTATGGTAATTCCAAATTGCTCCTTGTTTCTGCTTTTATATTTTGATTATATGCGTTTTACTTACTACAAGTCTTTTCATGTGCTAGAATTTGAAATATGGTATGATAGAAAACAATTCACATAAAACCATGTTATTGCAAAATGTATATTTTAACAATTTGTTTATATCACTTCTTGTGATTTACGATGTAAAGTTTGAAACTATTTTTGTCTTAAATTATTATAAATATTTTGCGAAAACTTCTTTTTTAGCATCTTTTAATATACTTTACTAAACAATTTTTGAAAAGATGACGTGCCTTGAAAGATGGTAATTCTGATTTCGGGTTCAGCTAGCAATAATTTCATTCAACTAAATTTGTTTGGCTCAATACGACCAGGGTTCAGGGTTGCCACCGTCAGTAGGATTTTACTCAAAGTATAAAAAAAGAAAGAATCTAGTAAATTTCCCGAAATCTAGTAAAAAGTCACGACTTATAGTAAACAAATTTTTTTTTTTATTTTCCATGAATTCAGGGAAAAAAATTATCGTAAACATATGACAATTAACAATTTTTGTTTGTCTGTTTTACAATTTACAATCAACCTGCCAGGGTTGACGTTGGTACGTCCGCGCAGTGTTGCCAGGTTGGGCTATTTCCCGCCAACTGGGCTATAAAATTTTCAGCTTCGCGGGACAAGTTACTAAAAACCCGCGAGGCGGGTTTTTGGGCTACAATGTTTTAAATCTCGCTACTTTTGGGCTAGAAATTCAATTCGCTTGAAACCCCAAAAAAATTGTGTTTGAAAATTTTATCTATTTGTCCATTTACCTTCTTTTATATTCGAACCACAATATCAATAAAATATGTCTTGATTGTGGTTATCCCTTTTTAATTTTTGGGTACCCCACCCCATATATTCATCATCATTCTTTAAGTAGGCTATGTAGAACGTCTATTCTACCATCGCGATAAACATAATATATACGCATAATGCCGTGACTGGCCTGATACCTTTTTTCTGAGAATCTGCTTCTGGCTTCTGAATGCTAGACGCAAAAAATCAGAGTGAAAAGTTATCGAAAAATGTAATGAAACTTCGCCTTCTGAATGTTTCGGAATCACAACGATATTAGCCAAGCAGACAGGGTGAATTTTGTTAGTTTGAAAAATTCAATCACGGAGAAGGATCTTGGAGTCAGACCAAAACAGGAACAGGTAATTTAGCTTAATTGTAACAGTACACAGAGCTGTTCATAGGGTTGGTGGTGTCTGGGGAAAATAAAAAATGTTTAAAGTAATGATAAACGATAATGAAGAACAAGTATATACAGTCAGAATACTTCCATCGGCAACAGTTACAACGAGTCTAAAACAAAAGTAAAGAGCAAAGAAACATGTGGTTCGAAGATAAGCTGCAGGAAGAATTAAAACTACTCAAAAACAAAAGAGAAAATCAAAGAAATATGCAGCTGAAAGATATGCCACAGCAAGAACAAGGGAGTATGCGGTTCAAGAATAAGTGGCAATGAGAATTACCTGCAAATGCGAGACAGTGAGCATTAGAACGTGTAAACAATGGTGTAAACATTAATAATTTCATATACGGAATAATTTCTGTTGGTTTTAAGTTTTAATGTCGCTCCTTACTTTCAATTAAAGAAAAGCTTGTTTTTTTATTTTATTTCTGATCGTTTTTGAATTAATGCAGTTGTGATTTTGGGTCACCGTATATGAATAGTTAAAACTAAATTTGCATATTAATTTTACTTTTTTGGCTAAATGGCTTTCTCGAAATTTTGTTCTGGCGTAACTTATGAATTAACTTACATAACGAACTTTTACAATCGTATGTTTTTATTACGTATATAGATTTTCGAATATGCTGAACAAAATAGCTATCTCAAAATTTTGATTGGGTGACTTTGGGAAAAAATGAGCGTGGGAGGAGGCCAAGTTGCCCTCCATTTTTTTTGGTCACTTAAAAAGGGCATTAGAACTTTTAATTTCCGTTCGAATGAGCCTTCTCATGGTACTCTAGGACTATTGTATCAATACGATCACCCCTCGGAAAAAAAAAACAAATAAAGACGCATCAGTGATCTTTCTTCTGGCAAAAAATACAAAATTCCACATTTTTGCAGATAGAAGCTTGAAACTTCTAAAGTAGGGTTCTCTGATATGCTGAATCAGATGGTGTTATTTTTATTAAAGTTCTATAGCTTTTAGCGGTTGTTTCTCCCGTTTCTCGAAAATACGGAAATTTTTCTCAGGCACGTAACTTTTGATGGGTAAGACTAAACTTGATGAAACTTATATATTTGACATTATCATGAAAATCTGAATCTTTTGATGTACCTATTGGTATCAAAATCCCGTTTTTTAGAGTTTCTTTTACTATTGAGCCGGGTCGCTCCTTACTTACAGTTCGTTACCACGAGCTGTTTGCGTCCCAGGCAGTGGTGTTCGGTGTCCAAGATTTTTTTCTATCATACTGGTATGTTGAATGTCATTAGTCATTGTTTGTCATTCGGACACTGCAAAGGACATTATTTAGTTAAAAAATTACTTTTTTCAGCCTTTCTGTACTTTTGAAAGATGAAGCAAAGCTAGTTTAATATACAGTAGGCTAGTGCGGATTTTATTACAGGCTGAGGATATCCCTACTTTGCTGTGAAATGCAATAAGACCTATAAAATCATTTATGGCAACTATAGTTTCAAGCCAAGTCTTGCGGACGCAAGGGGATGCCTGTCAAACTAGCTGGGGCTCATGTTTTTTACTTGACAAACTTTGAAGTAAATGATTATAAAAAGACGAGACAGCTATTTCTTTTATTCCCCTTTTTGGTTTTCATTGGTTAATCAGGATGATCCAATATTTTCTACTTATGGAGAAAAATTTTGTTTTAAAAGTTGTAATTAGTAATATAGTACTTTTTAGTGCTAAATTACTGACAAACAGGATTTTCACATCCAACTTCATAGAATAGTGTTAATAACCTTTCTCGGATCCCACATGGCTCTTTTGTCCTTCAGAGCCTGATATTTTACGGACAGACTTTTCCGATATGAAAATCAATTTTAGTTAAACAAAGTTTAGCAATCAGTTTTGAAAAGACAAATTTTAATTTTTATCATGGAAACTGTCATAGATGACACATTTCTGGGCCACTGACGTTTCAAAAATGAGCCAAAACTAGTATTTAAAGTTGTGCCGACTTAAAGAAAAACTTCATAGAAACTCTTTTCTACGAATACTGTTGCAATTTATCCAAGAATTTGAGCTTCAGTGCAAAGGTTAGAAATATATGAGAAATGGAAAATGGGTTAAGAGTCCACTACTATAATTTTTGTAAAGAACACGAAAAATTAAAACAATGATTTAAACTTCATTTTACTGGATGACTACCGTCAATCATGTGCATTCTTTAAGTTATTGCAAGGATCTATATTAGTGAACTACAAAAGTATATCAAGGATTTCAGCCTTGGATTTCACCCAATTACAAAGCGTAATTGTTACTTAAGCCGTAATTTGCAAATTTTAATTACAATTTCTTTTAATGATGGCATTTTTTTGCTGATTAATGCTTGAAGGGCATTTTTGATATCTATTGGACATGATACTACAGTCAAATTGGAGTTAAGGAGTCCAATTAGACTCTATTGAACTCCTATTAAACTCTAATGGAGGTCAAATCTATTGGGGTATTTATAAATACCGAGGTGTAAGAGATGGCAAGGAGTTTAGATCGACACACAAAGATATACAAACAAAGATAGTAACAAAAAAAAAAATGTTTTTACAAGTATGATCAATTCTAGTAAATATAATCTTTTTTTAAAACAAGCAATAATTGTAGCCTATATTTATTTATGTAATTGTTGATGTATTCTTTTTTGTTGAAAACACCACCATATTTTTTTTTCAATTGGTATACTGCCTGTAAATTTTTGGCCTGAAAAAACGATCTGGATAGGCGAGAGTTTGGAAAAACTCGTCTAGAGCTTTAATTTTGGAAAATATGTTTCAAGTGAAATATATATATGGAACTCATTTCCATATACATCTATAGAGCAAACTTCGCCATTTTTCCCCATTTTATCGTTTTTGGTATTTATGACGGATGCGAAAGTATACAAAATGATGAGTGACTCCAAAAAAGCTAAAGCAAGGCATGCAGCAAGCGACAGCGAGGTTCAAATTGAATTGCCAAGGAAAATGTTACACAACGACATCTGCCTTTAGAAGACAGAGCACAATTACAATAGAATGAAGGAACGCGTTATTTTATCATCAGTGACGGATAAACAGGAAGAAAGAATTGAAATCGCGCTAGAGTTTCTTATTTCAATTGAAATTTCTGATTTGCCACCCTATGACTTAACACCAAAGAATGAGACAATAATTATGTTAATGCAATATTTAGATATTTTAAAGGATTCATGCAACAGAACATGTTTGGTTGTTACTAAATTATATGCAAAAGGCATGGAAAAAACGTCTGAGACTCTGAGGTAATGATGAACGAAAACGAAGCACAACAAGATCTACGTTAATAGACATGCAACACGGCATCACAACGAGTCAACAATAAAAATGATGTTCATGCGAAATACATCGATTGTTCGTTGAAAGACAATATTCATACTTATAGTTGCCACTATATATAAACCCAGAATGTCTTCAATGAATCTTTTAAGTGACTAGCAAAGAGCTGCTTAAATATATTTCTTTAAATATAATTCTTCCTGTTGACAAAACCCATAGGAAAAATCCAAAGAATACTAACTTATTAAGGAAGAGACTAGGCTGGAAAGCTACCTGTATAACGTCTGTGTTTCAGTTTTTAATCCCCTCCTAAAAACTCTAAGTTTAAAAACCAAAGTTTTGGAAAATAGTATTTTTACTTCTCCAGATTTAATCAATTAAACAAAATTTTTAGTATATTAACAAATTTACTTTTATCAGCTTTTTCTTAATTTATTGAAATAGTGGCGTTTCAGACCCCGTTTTCAAGCACCGGGCCTTCAAAGTATACTGGCTTCGACAAAAATTGTTTTCAGGTTCTTCGTGTTCAACCCAGCCAAAAACACAAAAACATTATGTGTGCAACAAGTGCCCAACTCCGTGTTGGATGTGGGGTGGCCTGAAAACATAGCTTAGTAGTTTTTGCTGTGGTGCATGTTCAATTGCTTGCCCTTGACAACAGCATAAAAAACTGTTAGACAGTTCGTCATAGAGAAAACTTGTCAAGGGGACAACTTATCATGGAGAAATATCATCATACCATAGTCATGAAAAAGTAACCTAGGCATATGAAGGTTTGCATAATAGAGCAGGGCATTGTTGAAAGGATTAGAGGTAACTTATGAAGGGATAGAAATACTTCATGGCCAAGAGATAGTCGGGCCAAATTTATTTTGGAAACATTGAGCAACAAATTTTTCAGATACATTTATTCAGACTTAGATATTTTCACTTAAGTTTGAAGCAAGTAAGAAAAAGTAGAGCTTAGCTCAATTATTATTATAGCTTATTTATTTTTTCACCACCTCCCAGACAGTGGTGGATCCAGGGAAGGGGCGAGGGGGGCGTGCGCCCCCTAACATAGTCCCCAGTGCTATGGTAGGCATTTAGTTTTTACGGGGTGGGGGTTGATATTTGGAAAAAGACTTCTCTTGCCAGAAAAGTGTTTTGTCCAGTGGCACATCATATTTTGATAAGAAGTGGCCTCTGTAAAAATATTGGTCGAAGTTTTTAAACATTATGTGGGTTCAGTGGGCCTAACCTCCTAAGCCGCACTGCTTACGTACAGGGGCGTAATTAACTATGGGACAGGGGACACCTGCCTTTCTCATAACTTGGTTTGCCCCCTAAATAACATTTAGTTTCTTCAAAAATCTTGTCAAAACTAAGATAATCCTGCATAATTCAAGCATCCACAGAGGCTGGTTAGTTTTCCTTAGTAAATCTTTGCCTTTATGGTGCTATATGGCTCATCTTTCAGTGTCACTGGCATTTTCACTTGATTTTGAAAAATTGGCTTCAACTTTGTCCCCCCCCCAAAGGATTTTGACGAAATTACGTCACTGCATTCGCACCTGTTCTGTTCTAAATCTTCGATATGATTAATTGATTATTTAGGGCATAGTCAAACATGACCACTCAGTGCTCACAATTTTTGAATTACTGTAATCCCCAAATTATCCCTTGAGTATATGTTATGTGTGCTGAGTGTTGTGAATTATAGCCGAATTAACAATTTAATCCTTAATATAAACATCCTTATGTCAACACAATAAAAATGTAATCAAATTGTTCTTACCTGACCCAAGTTGTGAATATGTCGCCTTTTCAAAAATTGCCAGGACTCCAAAGGCAATAAATAATAACCCCATCAATACTTTTGCCATGCCAAGCGCCAATGCCAACTTGGCAGGAAAATATTGGCCACGCTCCTTTTGGAGAAGCTCCACTTCATAATTGGCAGTTTTTACTGATTTCCAAGTAACACCAGCAAAGTTCAAACCACTACTTAAAGCAGAAACTGACTGAGGGTTTTTGCCAGTATTTGCGTTGATACTATTTGATGGGCTCGAACTAATAGTATTAGCGCGCAACAGCACATCTCGCATTGATTCAGTTCTACGTGGCTTCATGTTTTCCTGATTTTTGTATAAGAATTTCTAAAAAAAAAAAGTAGTTTTTGAGAAACATCTGAATCACTGGTGACTATTAAAAATCAAATAAAGTACAATAATATAAATAATAAAAGTAAAATAAAGCTTGTCCGTAGCCAACTAGTCCGTGGATATTTTATATAGTGCTGTCACTATACCGACATTTCTTAAAAAATAGTATTTTCCTCTACGAAAATATAATGAAAATTAACAATTGTACTTCATGTTAATATTCTTGTACTTATGGATCTCAGTTTTCTGTAAGATTTTCGAGAACCCGGTTTTCTTTCAGGGAAATTTCAAAGAAATAGGGGATAGTGGAAGCATTGCTTTGATAACCAATACCATCTATAGGCTCTTAGTTCAATTACGAAACAAGAGAAAACTATATATGATGATCAGAACTATTAAGCGATGAAACTTTTCGCAAATTATCGTTTGCATTATAATTTTCCCTTTTTCTTGATGTTGTGAGAGTTTGTTGGCTTTTCGTTATGCAAAGAAAATAGATGACGTAGTAGTAGAATGTATCATAGGGAAGAAAGTTAGAAAAATAGCCAGGAATATTAGAAAAGAAAAGGACTCTAAGCTTGGTAAGAATAACAAATTTTTATATGATAGATCTTGCGATAATAAGGTAAACTTAATGGAAGTAAGAAAGCCAGTCATTAAAGTATGAATGAAGGAGTTGTGAAATGCAGTGGCGCCCCTAGATCTTCTGGTGCCCTGTACAATATAAATTTGCGGGGTCCCAGTGGCTATTACAACAAAAGAGCGTATGGCATTTATGTCATTCATTAAATTGAATTTTATTGTGTGGGTGTTTTTGTGATCACGAATGTGATTTCAAGGTAAGTTTTTGCCAAGCAGTATGATGAATCGTTCTGTGCGTTATTTACAGGCTGCACAGAGAGGGTAGAGCATTCAAATCTCAGAGTTGAAATTCTGACTTTGGACAATTTATTTTAATCATGGATATTCCTCTTAATGTATTTAAATTCCCAGACTTCATAAATATCCAGACTAGATCTTCTCCAGACCATTTTTCAATTTCAGGTCAATATTACGAAATTTCCGATAGCTTTTGAACTCATAAAGAAAGAAAAAACGAGCAAAAATGGGGTTTTTTATAGGCCAAATGAAGATACTGAAAAAACAAAGCGAATATTTCGAGAGGACAAACGCCTCTCTTCTTCAGCGCGAAACGAAACGATGCATCAATAAAAGCCAAAAATTAAAAGAATTAAAACCAACTACCTAACAACCATAAAAGCGAGTTATTCGCCAATATCTGCGATTTGCACAAAATCCAAAAAAATATGAACTGCCATCGACGGATACTAGCGAACAACTGACAAAGAGAAGGAACCAATTCATTCACTCGAAAAAACAAAACGAACCAGCAATTAAATAAGTTGGAGAACTATGTAATTTGATTTCGGATTTTAATTAATGCATTTCTTGCAGACACCCTTTGAGACCTAAGGGGTTGTTCACGTGTTTGAATAGATGACTGGGAAAGTGGTTCAAGGCTTATTTCAGGGATTACTAAAGTATCGGCTTCTCTTTTGAGAAAACCGAAATATGACTCGTTTATTCTTAAATCACCGGAATCTCTGTTTAAAGCTAGACCTAAATGTTGGTATTTATAAATTTCAACAGCTTCTCTGTAGTGCTGGACAATACCTTTGTCATGCGAAATAAGACTAGCTTGATTAAACAAATAGTAAGGTCTGGTTTTTCAAAAAAGTTCTCTGCAAGGGCAGAGTCAAAATTTTCTGTTTTTTTTCCGATTTTTAAGTGTATTATTAATTGAAATAGAGTGCTGAGTTAATCTATCCGTTAGTCGCTGATCAGTTCTTCCGATATACCAAAGACCACACGAACAAGGAATTCTGTAGACACCGGAGTTTTCACCTATCGGGATAGGGTCTTTACCTTGATAAATTTGGGACCTTATAGTTTTTCTGGGTCTATAATAAGTGTAAATGTTATTTTTCCTTAGATTTTTTGAAATGTGGTCTGAAATCCCTTTAACATATGGGAGACCAAGATAAACTGAATTTTCCCTTTGATTTGTGTTTTCTGTGGAACTATCTGATAATCTTTTAATGCGTTTTGCAATTACAGAATTTATTAAACTAATTGGATAACCATTCCCAAATAAAATATCTCTAAGGTGGTTGAGCTCTAAATCCAAGAAACGTGTTGAACAAACTTTCAATGCTCTATCAACTAGAGAAGTGACAACTCCTCTTTTCACAGCAGGAGAATGATTTGAGGAATAACTTAAGTAACGGTCATTATGTGTGGGTTTTCTATAGACACTAAACTCGAAACATGAATCATTTCGGTGCACCAGAACATCTAAGAAAGGAAGACGCCTCTCTATCTCTGATTCCTGAGTAAATTTCAGTTTTGGATCCAAGGAGTTGAGCAAGTGAAGAAAAGAACCCAGAGACTCGTCACCATGCTCCCATAAATAAAAAATGTCATCTTTAAAACGAACCCAAAATTCAGGTTTACAAGAACTTTGCAAAATAGCCCTTTCTTCAAGGTCTTCCATGAGAATATCAGCCTCTATTGGAGAAAGGGGGGCACCCATGGAGAGCCCATATTTCTGTCTATAAAAAATGCCTCTATAATGGAAGTAAAAAGAAGTTCTGTTACAAAGGGCTGTAAGCGAAAGAAGTGTCTGATTCGAAAGAGTAGAATTTTCTGATATAGATGGGTTAGAATTAAGTTTTTGCTCCAAAAACAGTTCGGCCTTTTGAGGATCACAATTGGTATACATTGAATCTGCATCAAAACTGCCAATTCTTGTATTTGGTTTAACCGAAACTTGCTTTACCTTGGAAACAAAATCAGCGGAATTTTTAATATAGGATTTTTGAGCCTGAATTAGTGGGCGAAATATCACTGATAAGAATTTCCCAATTTTTGCTGTAGGAAGACCATAAAAGCGAGGGGACGTGCATCCGCGTGGGCAAAACCTTTTGTACAACTGATCTGTAATTTCACCTTTTCCTTTTAGATAAGAAAGCTCTTTTCGGACTTCCTGTACAAATTTTTCTGTGGGATCGGTAGCTAATTGTTCATATGTGTTAGAGTCATTTAAAATTTCTCTGACTTTTTTGTCGTCATCATCTGAATCTAATACAACAACAGTATTGCCTTTATCGGCTTTCATAATTCAGTTTATCTTGGTCTCCCATATGTTAAAGGGATTTCAGACCACATTTCAAAAAATCTAAGGAAAAATAACATTTACACTTATTATAGACCCAGAAAAACTATAAGGTCCAAAATTTATCAAGGTAAAGACCCTATCCCGATAGGTGAAAACTCCGGTGTCTACAGAATTCCTTGTTCGTGTGGTCTTTGGTATATCGGAAGAACTGATCAGCGACTAACGGATAGATTAACTCAGCACTCTATTTCAATTAATAATACACTTAAAAAGCGGAAAAAAACAGAAAATTTTGACTCTGCCCTTGCAGAGCACATTTTTGAAAAACCAGACCATACTATTTTGTTTAATCAAGCTAGTCTTATTTCGCATGACAAAGGTATTATCCAGCACTACAGAGAAGCTGTTGAAATTTATAAATACCAACATTTAGGTCTAGCTTTAAACAAAGATTCCGGTGATTTAAGAATAAACGAGTCATATTTCGGTTTTCTCAAAAGAGAAGCCGATACTTTAGTAATCCCTGAAATAAACCTTGAACCACTTTCCCAGTCATCTATTCAAACACGTGAACAACCCCTTAGGTCTCAAAGGGTGTCTGCAAGAAATGCATTAATTGAAATCCGAAATCAAATTACATAGTTCTCCAACTTATTTAATTGCTGGTTCGTTTTGTTTTTTCGAGTGAATGAATTGGTTCCTTCTCTTTGTCAGTTGTTCGCTAGTATCCGTCGATGGCAGTTCATATTTTTTTGGATTTTGTGCAAATCGCGGATATTGGCGAATAACTCGCTTTTATGGTTGTTAGGTAGTTGGTTTTAATTCTTTTAATTTTTGGCTTTTATTGATACATCGTTTCGCGCTGAAGAAGAGAGGCGTTTGTCCTCTCGAAATATTCGCTGTTTTTTTCAGTATCTTCATTTGGCCTATAAAAACCCCATTTTTGCTCGTTTTTCTTTCTTAATGTGATGTCAGGCCAATGTGGTTTAAGAAATTATCTTAGCTTTTGAACTGACATAAGTAGATACACCACTATATTCCATTAGCTTCAAATAATGAAAGTGAGGAAATATGATGTCAGGTTTATACGGTCAAATTTATGGGGAGTCAAATGCTGTTCTTTTAAAGACAGTTGAATTCATCTTCATCTCAAAACTCTCAACACTTATACTTTTGTGAATAAGACCCTAATATTGCATTTCAGCAGATAAGGAGGTTCGATTTTTTCAGGAGACGGATCAAAAACATCAACACAGTGAAATAGTTAGTTGGATTGCTTAACATGTATGGATACTACTTAAAAATCGTATAGCTTAGGGGATCTTGGGAGGTTACGCACCCCCCCCCCCTTCGTGAAGTTTCTTGATTAAGATTCTACTGTTTCAATTTTTTGAGATTAACTTCATTTTAAAGAAACTTCTAGGAACACTAGCTTCATTACAGAAACGGTTTTAGGCCTCATATACTGAGGGGGGGGGGCAAGATATACAAAAATAATTTTGTGGCCAATTAAGAACCTTAATAGGAAAGTAAAAAAAAATAATGTCAGAAAAGCTGGAGAGGGGCAGCTGCCCCCCTGCCTGGGCCTAGAACCGTCACTGCATTATTACCACTATCCTAATTATTTTACTTGATAGATATGGACGCATTGAGTATGCTAAAGATTTTCACCACTAATTTGTCTTTTGGTGATTTTACGTGGCAAAATTGACTGGGAAAGTTTAGTAGGATAGCTGAGTTAGTGTTGGGCGATGTTCGATATATTGGACCAAATATTGATATCGAAACATAGATATCGATGTCATAAACGATATTTGTAAATTTCCGACCATTTTCAGGTTTTTCTGCCATCCATCAGTGAATATTAAGCAGAAAAGATCCATCATTCAAAATTGTATGTTTGCAACGGTCATAAAAGAGCCGATAAACAACATGGTATTTACATGATGGTGAGCCAGCTAACCTTATTATGTTACCGTAAACCGAAGACTGACAGGATTGATACAAGATGCTTAGGTATATAGGAATGAATTTATTCATGTTAAAAATCTTCATGTACCATGTAGTAGTCTCTAGGGTTAGTCTATATCTGAAATCTAGGAAGGGTAACGAAGTTCTGGGGGCAATGGCGTTCATAGACTCCTGGATGAGAATTTGTGAAAAACTTTCCAGGAACCGATAAATACAAAAATGAAGAGTCTAAAATCTGATAAGGTTGAAGATGGATGGAGCAATTTCAGTAATATGGCCCTACTTTGTGAAGTCGCTGAAAGTGTCATAGGGAGGAAAGCTGAAAATGCAGTTAGGAATAACAGTAACAACTCTTAATGCTTAGTAGAAAGGAGTTGGGGTTTGCAAAAGAATTATTTAAGGGAAAGGTTTATATGAAAATAAAATAAATATAAGACGAGTGGAAAAAGCATTAAATTGTCAATTAAGAAGGTCTGAAATGGAGGCCTTGGATAAATTGCTGAAGATCTAGAAGATGCAATCGGACGGCATAAAAGTAAAATATTGTAGTAGCATGTTAAAAATTGAGGAATAGTAAATCTGGACTTGTCCCAGTTAAAGATAGGAACGTTCTACAGTTAGTATAAGGAAGATGTCAAAGAGGGATGGGCAGAACATTTTGAGCAAGTGCTAAAGCATGGCAAAGTTACAGCAAAAGATATGGAATAGACTGAAAAATTTTGTGACACTTCAGAATTGAAGAAAGATTTATTTTGTGAGGAAGAATTAGTGACAGCGGTTGTTAATAAAAGTATGATGAAATAGTAAGAACCCAGGTTCCGATAGGGTGGCAAATAGGTCTTTTAAAAAAATTCAAATGAATTTACTGAAAAAATGAGCATTGTCAGTTTAATATACACATGCTGATATTTATTCCTTAAAATCTTGATTAATTTTTGATTTCTTAAAGTTATAAAAGTGAAAGCATTTAACAGAATTTTTTTCAGTAAAATACAAATTATACTGGCTTTTAGAAAGCATAGGGTTTAGAACCCTACTCATATTAATTTTTGCTCGTTTTGAGTGTGACTTATTTTAATTTATGTTTGTTTTGGGTTTCACTCATTTATTGATACTGATTTGTGGTAGTTGTATGCTTGGTAAATTATTTGATTCTATTTTTGTTAATTTTTGGTTTAGTTGAGTTCTTTACCTTTTCTTGAAAAACTTATTTTGTGCAAAAAGTTTTTTGATTAATTTCTGTTCGTTTTATATTGACATAGTCTTTTTCAGGGAGAAATACTGAGCCTCTTCTGAAGTTAAACAACCATCCCTTCCATAAGAAATTGAAATGGCAATAGCCCTTTCAATTTCCAATCGAATTAGCCCTTTTTGCAATTTTTACGACAACACTTTCTATAAAAACATAATATGCACCCAGGGCATAACTTACAACCTTAGCTCTGAGGGCTGTGGGGGGTTGTCAACCTCAAAGACCTTATTTGAAGAACTTACAACTACGTTCAACAAAATGGCTATCTCAAAATTTTGATTGAATGCGTTTGGGGAAATGGTGGGCGTGAGAGGAGGGTTAGTTACCTTCCAATCACTTTGGAATATTAAAAAGGGCACAAGCACTCTCAATTTCCAAGTGAATAAGCCCCATTTGAAGTTTCTACAAAAACGCTATATATACAAACCTTATATGCCCCCAGGGCATAACTTACAACCTTCGCCCTGGGGGCTCTGGGGGGTTTTTCATCCTCAAGTACATAATTTCCAGAAGTTTCAATTACGTTGAACAAAATTGCTATCTCAAAACTTTGATTGGATGTGTTTGGGGAAATGGTGGACGTGAGAGGGGGGTTAGTTGCCCTTCAGTCACTTTCGACTATTAAAAAGGGAACTAGCCCTTTCAATTTACAATCGAATGAGCCATTTTAGAAGTTTCTACAACGTCACTTTCTATAAAAACCTTGTATGCCCCCAGGGCATAACTTACAACCCTTGCCCTGAGGGTTGTGGGGGGGGGGGGGGGTTATCATCCTCAAAGACATATTTATTTGATATTTAAGATAGCCTCAAAGGCTATCTCAAAAATTTGATTGTATGTGTTTGGGAAAATGGTAAGCGTGAGAAGGGGTTAGTTGCCCTCCAATCATTTTCAACTATTAAAAAGGGCACTAGCCATTTCAATTTCCAATCGAATGAGCCCTTTTTGAAACATCTACGAAAATGCTATCTATAAAAACCTTATATGTCCCCAGGGCATAACTTACAACCCTTGCCCCGAGGGCTTTGGGTGGGGGGGGGGGTGTCATCCTACAAGACCTAATTTCCAAACTTTCAACTACCTTGAACAAAATGGCTATCTAAAAGTTCTGATTGGATGTATTTGGGGAAAAGGTAGGCGTGAGAGGGGGGGTTAGTCGCCCTCCAATCACTTTTGACTATTAAAAACGGCACTAGCCCTTTGAATTTCCAATTTAATGAGCCCCTTTTCAAGTTTCTACGGCAAAGCTTTCAATAAAAACCTTATATGCCCCCAAGGCATAGCTTATAACCCTTGCCCTGAAAACTGTGGGGGGAGTCACCTGCTCGAAGACAAAATTTCCAGAATTTTCAACTGCGTTGAACAAAATGGCTATCTCAAAATTTTGATTGGATTTGTTTGGGGAAATGGTGGGCTTGGAAGGTGTGTTAGTTGCCTTCCAATCACTTTCGACTATCTAGCCCTTAGGGTTAGTTACCCTCCAATCACTTGACTATTAAAAAGGGCACTAGTCTTCTCAATTTCAAATTGAATAAGCCCCTTTTGAAGTTTCTACGACAACGCCATTTATCAAAACCTTATATGCCCCCAGGACATAATTTACAACCTTTGTCCTGGAGGCTCTGGGGGGTTTGTCGTCCTCAAATACATAATTTCAAGAACTTTCAACGACGTTGAACAAAAAGATTATATCTAAACTTTGATTGAATGTGTTTGGGAAATGGTGGACGTGAGAGGGGAGTTAGTTGCTCTCCATTCACTTTCGACTATTAAAAAGGGCACTAGTCCTTTCAATTTCTAATCAAATGAGCCCTTTTTGAAATTTCTACGACAAAACTTTCTATAAAAAAAACCTTAAAGGTCCCCAGGGAATAACTTACAACCCTTGCCCTGAGGGCTCTGAGGGGGGTTATAATCCTCAAAGACCTAATTTCAAGGATTTTCAACTACGTTGAAAAAAATGGCTATCTCAAAATTTTGATTGGATGTGTTTGGGGAAATAGTGGGCATGAGAGGGGGGTTAGTTGCCCTTCAATGACTTTTGACTATTAAAAAAGACACTAGCCCATTCAATTTTCAATCGAATGAGCCCTTTTTGAAGTTTCTACAACATTGCTTTCTATAAAAACCTAATATGCCCCCAGGGCATAACTTACAACCCTTGCACTGAGGGCTCTGGGGTGTCATCCTTAAAAACCTAATTACCAAAACTTTCAACTACGTTGAACAAAATGGCTATCTAAAAATTTTGATTGGTTGTTTTTGGAGAAAAGATTGGCATAAGAGGGGGGTTAGTTGCCCTCAAATCACTTTCGATTATTAAAAAGGGCACTAGCCCTTTGAATTTCAAATCGAATGAGCCCTTTTTGAAGTTTCTACAAAAACCTTTTCTGTAAAAACCTTATATGCCACCAGGGCATAACCTGCAACCCTTGCCCAGAGGACTGTAGGGGGTTTGTCATCCTCAAAGACCTAATTTCCAGAACTCTCAACTACGTTGAACCAAATGGTAATCTCAAAATTTTGATTGGATGTGTTTGGGGAAAGGTGGACTTAAGAGGGGGGTTATTTGCCCCCGATCTCTTTCGACTATTAAAAAGGGCACTAGCCCTTTGAATTTCCAATCGAGTGAGCCCTTTTGGAAGTTTCTACGACAAAGCTTTCTATAAAAACCTTATATGTCCCCAGGGCATAACTTACAACCCTTGTCCTGAGGGCTGTAGGGGGAGTGTCCTCCTCAAAAACATAATTTCTGTCTGGAAATCAATTACGTTGAACAAAATGGCTATCTCAAAATTTTGATTGGATGTGTTTGGGGAAAAGGTGGGCGTGAGAGGGGTGTTAGTTGCCCTCCAATAGCTTTCGACTATTAAAAAGGGCACTAGCCCTTTGCATTTTCACTGGAATGAGCCCTTTTTCAAGTTTCTACGACAAAGCTTTCAATAAAATCTTAAATACCCCCAGGGCATAACTTAAAAGGGCTCTGGAGGGATTGTCATTCTCAAAGACCTAATTTCCAGAACTTTGAACTACGTTTAACAAAATGGCTATCTGAAAATTTTGATTGGATGTGTTTGAGAAAATGGTGGGCGTGAGAGGGGGTTTAGTTACCCTCCAATCATTTTCGACTATTAAAATGGGCACTAGTCCTCTCAATATCTAGTTGAATGAGCCCCTTTTGAAGTTTCTACAACAACACTATCTATAAAAGCCTTAAACGGCTTCAGGCGTTGCTGGATGAAATATTAGCAGAGCAGAAAAGTTTTTCTGTCTCAATAATTTCCCTTCAAGATGAAGTTAGGAAAATATCAGCTGAAAATGCGAATCTACGAGAGGAATCTAAAAAGCTTCGAAATGATCTAGAGCAAGAAAAATTGCGGAATAACGATTTGGAGAGTAAGCTTTTGGACATCGAAGTGAGAGAAAGAAAGTTGAATTTGATTGTTCATGGTCTGCCTGCTGAAAAGCATAATCAATCAGTGACAAGCAACGTAAAGTCTTTTCTTTCTGACAAATTGCAAGTTACCGAGGACATTTCTCTTACCAAGTGTTATCGCCTTGCGAGAAATAGTAGTTCAAGCATCACTAGTAGGAAAACTAGTGTTCGACCGGCCCCTGTTTTTATACCGCTAGACACAGATCATAGCATTCAGGCGATTCTCAGTGAGGTGAATAAGTTGAAGGGTAGTGGAATTCGCATTTGCACCGATCTCCCACCAAAGCTAAATTTCCTACGGGATGAGCCATTGTCTAAGGGAAAGGACATGGGTGATTCGGGTTCGGTTCATCTTACGCGTATTAAACAAAAAGGGAGTAAATTATGGCTCGAGTGTAAAAAGTCTCCGTCTTCACAGGGGGTTAAGATTGACTAGTTACGGCGATTAATAATGACATTCGTTTGGTGAGATTATTTTTATTACTCTATGTAATGTTTCTCTGTTCATAGGATCTATTATTTTTATTTCTTGTGAGGTTTTTCAAATTGAAAAGTAAGAAGAAAGATATGTAGTCATAATTAAAAAAAAAAGTCGCACTTAAACACCTTTAATCGTCCTCTGCCTCATTCGAATATAAAGTATCCACTAGTGTCGAATTCTGGTTGAAGGGATCTACTTGTTTCCATTTCTTGATAGCCCGATTTAAATCGCTGGGGATCACCCAGTCATGTACTCCACTTGACGACCTGAGAACAAATTGCTTCGTTTTTATCAGGGAAACACTCGAGACATTTAGCCTATTCCGGTTTTTAGTTTTGATGATCGACAAAATCAAGAACTGTCTCTCTGCTCCAGCACTTGAATGAGGCAAGCTGCAGAGAGTCAGAAAGAACTTGGGCAAGTATGGAAAACGTTCGTTTCCAACAGTGTCTTTAAAAAGGGACAGAGCTAACTAACAAACGTAGGAGCTGCTATGAGAGTCTGGGAAAATTTTCTGAAAAGAAATTAAGCCAGCATACCAGTCGTGATTTTAAATAGTTTGTCGTTCAAAGCGAGTATCAAGAAGAAGCCTAGAGAAAAGTAGATTTTTAAGCGCTAGGGTTGACGCGAAATCGCAAAATGACAGCAATAGTAGCCATAATATCTAACATAATTGAAATCAGATTTTGTAATGAATGGACCCTCATTTTTTCCCTGAATTCATGGAAAATAACAAAAGTTTTGTTTACTACAAACCATGACTTCACTAGATTTCGGGAAATTTACTAGATCCTCTAAATTTACTAGATTTTTTTATTTTACTAGATCTAGTAAAATGCTACTGACGGTGGCAACCCTGCGCTACAGTCTACAGTGGTTCTAGCAATTCCAAAGGTTAATCTGAGCGAAAACCTGTTCTGATACACCGATTAGTAAATTTATCACCCAACACTAAGCTGAACCCTAGAAAAAGATTCATTGTCTTGACGAGTATGTCAGCTTTTCAGAAAAATAAATACAAAAATATTACCAAATAAGAAATTAAGTGAAAATTCACAGGAAAGTTGAGCAACTAATGTTGAGCATTTTTTCTTAATTCGAAAGTGATTTTGCCTACAAATATTCGTCAAAAAAATTTCAAAATATAACTGTTTTTTATAAATTATTTTTTTATTTTTAAAATTACAAGTTTAATCTTTAAAGTGTAATTGTAGACAAATAAATGTATATATTTGAAATATAAACGCGGAAATCAGCACAGTCTCAGTATAGAACATTCTGGTTTCACCACACACAAAAGTACTAAGTAAAGCTAATCAAGGCTTACAAATAAGTGTGGTTCTCTCTCTCCTTCTCAGACCCTTAGAAAATGTTCCAAGAATTTCTTATAAGTTTTCTAAAATTCAGCTCCAGGGATATAAGCAAACAAATAGATGTAAAAACAACTGTGTGACGCTATGCATCGATTTTATGAAGCTAAGCGATTATTTCTTTTTATGCTGTCAGTGGGTTAAATGATGACCAATTTTATACATGAGGCTTACTCGAGTGTATGTTTGGGGGGAGCGGGAAAATTAATGTCTCCAATCCGCAAGAAAGAAAATACTCAAGAAGAAAAATCAGCTGGATGGCTGTTTTACTAGTTGGTTATAAAACATAAATGCAATTTAACAGGTTGGGAACGCATAAACATTAAATTTCATAAGGAAATATTCCTAGTAATTTGCATTCAATTTAGTTCTCTCATTAATAGTCACATCTTTTAAGGTACTTTGCCAGAACATTTTCTTGTCCCAAGAGTTTTTTTTTTAGCTCAGTAATGGTTTTAGGCCTCATAAAAGTGGGGGAGGGCAAGTTATGCAAAAATTACAATTGTGACTTTTTGCTTTAGTCAAATAAAACATTTTATTTTTAGCCTCCTAAGGCTAAAGGACTTTGTTTAGTCATTTTGCCTTAGGAGTGTAAAAATAAAAAATAATATAATAAAGGAATTTAAGACAAAATCTCAGAAAACTGGGAGAGGGGTAGTTGCTCTTCCTGTCCGGGCCTAGAACCACCACTGCTTCTATACTCATTTAAGATATTATTATAGGGACAGCTAATTGATCATTGCTCCTCAATATGGCCCGAAACACATTTGATGTTTTTTTTTTTACTTAGCGTTTGCTTTACCGATGGTTTTTTAGAGGTGTATAGGACAGTATTGCGACGTACACATTTGGCGGTAAAAACGACAATCGGTTAAAAAAAAGTTAAAGGCTGCAATATGGCTCAAATTAATAAAAATGAGTAAAAAAAAAATTCTTGTAAATGGCAAAGAAATCCTTAGTACCGATAACAGTCGTGAGTACCGCGGAATTAATCCCTTGGAAATTCTTGGCTCTTTTTACCCTAAATATAAACTGAAACAGTACTGTTAAATTTTTCCATTTCTCGATTAATTTGCAAGCTAAAAGAGTAACATACGACTCGTTGTGGCCTTTTACGCTCTTTTCAAATTTGCTAATCGTTGACCTCACAAGCGCAACCCAGTACACCTATATTGGGTTAGAAACAGTCATACAATTGTGGCTAGCAACCTTTTTAGTTCCGGGAGTCATATAAGATTTTAGGAGTGTAAAAAATCCAATGATGGGTGTTAAATATTATCCGTAAAAACGTATGTATTAACTATGTAACCATTACATTTGGTTAAAATATCTAATCAAACACCAAAAATTTAATCAAACCCATAATTCATCATAAACTTTTTTGTCCAGCCTGATCTATTTTTTTGGAAAAAAAACCTTCCAAATATGGTGGGGTCAAAATTTGGATATGAATTGGGTGGACTACATACGCTTCTCTGTTATTCAGGGTGAAGCGTTCGTGAAGAGAAGTTTTAACGTGTTTTTTCCAATTTGATGGCTCATTTTGATAGTGAAAAATACATATTCAGAATGGCGAAGAGTTCCTCAAGAGCCGTGCTTTGACATATCTTGAAATGGTGTTTGAATTTTTGGCAGTTAAAATAGATGTAAATGGTATGAAAATTTTGTGTTGTGTTTTTTACCGGCCTCCAAGTTCTCCTGCTTCAAATTCATGGAACTTCTTGATGATTTTGTGCTTATTGCTTCGAAAAAGTATCCAAAAATAGTTATCATGGGTGACTTTAATATTGATTTATATCATTCTAATAATTCAAGTTATAATTTTCACGGAATCTCTTCTGACGGGGCTGACTTGTTATCAGTTTGCCTGTCCGGTGGTCTCTTACCAGCTTATGGAGTCCCAACAAGAATAACGAAAGATTCTGCTTCCCTTATTAATAATTTGTTTACGAATCTGGCACTAAAGTCTAGTGATGTGGTTATTGAAGATTTTTCAGACCATTTGATGCTTGTGACCGACCTTCACTTGATTACAGAGTTGAATAGGCCTACTAAAAAGAAAAATGAGAATGACTAATAGAAAGTCCTTAAGTAAACTTAAAGTATTGCTTTCTTCAAGTGATTTTTCTTCTTGTTTAGAGTCTTCGGACCCTGATTTTGCTGCTGAATTTTGTGTGAATCAGTTTAAACGTTGTTTCAATAATGCTTTCTCTCTCCGCCAAATATCAAGAAGAAATAGTATAAAGCTGATTAAGCCTTGGATATCTCCTGGATTGCTGATATCAATAAAAAATAAGAATCTGTTATATAAGGCATACTTAATGCATCCATCTGAAGTTAAATTAGCTGAATTTCGCAGATACAAAATTATTTAACAAAAATTTTAAGATCAGCAAAAAGTCATTACTTCGCCGAAGCATTTGTTGAAGCAGAAGGGTCCCCCAAGAAGACATGGGAAATAATTAATAAGTGCTTAGGAAAGCATAAGACCCCTGATCTTCCTGGTGAATTAATAGCAGAAGATGGAACTAAACTTGCTACAGGGAAAGTAGAAGTTGCCAATGCATTAAACATACACTTTGCAAAAATTGGCGAGGAAACCGCGTCAACTGCTGGAAACAACCTGGCCCGTCATCTGGATAATGAAACTGGAGAGGACTTTCAATCATATCTACCCCCGTCTCACAATTGCTCCATTTTTCTTACTCCTGTAACCCCAGATGAACTTTTACTTACAACAAAACTTTTAAAGAATGGATCTTCGGAAGGGATTGATGGGTCATCTACTAATCTGATTAAGTGCATAGCACCAAATATTGTAATCCCGCTTTTCCATGTGTTCAACCTCTGTTTTAAAACCGGAAGATTTCCTTCTTGTTTCAAGTCTGCAAGAATTATCTCTTTGTATAAAGGAGGAGACCCGAAGAACCCAACAAACTATCGGCCGATTCCAATCCTGTCTACATTTGGGAAGTTGCTCGAAAAGTGCCAATATAACCGTATAGTCAGCTTTTTAATGAAATCTAAATTTTTTAGTCCGATACAATTTGGGTTCCAGAAGTCTCACTCTACTGAGCATGCTATTATGGCAATGACTCAGTTTGTTCATGACGCCCTCGACAAAGGTGATATTCCTGCTACAATTTTTATTGACAGGCATTGATACGATTTCCCATAAAATATTGCATACTAAACTTGATAACTGCGTCATAAGAGGCCCAGTTACTGACTTAGTAATGTCATACATAAGAACCCGAAATCAGTATGTAGACGGAGGCGATACTTTTTCCTCATCAGTATCCCAATCTCAGTCAGTTACAGTCCCACAAGGCTCTATTTTGGGTCCACTAAAATTTCTTATCTATGTTAATGATATCAGTAATAGCATCAAAGATATTGGCCTTAACACATTATTCGCCGATGACACGGCATGCAATGTCAGCAGCCCCGACTCTAGATCTTTGAAGCCTAGGTTGGAATCTTATCTTATGGTTTTCGAGAAATAAATTGACTATTAATTGTACTAAGGCAAAATTCATCATCTTCGCTCGTACTGGGAAAACAGCACCGGAAATTATGATGATTAATATTCAAGGCCTACCCATTGAAATTTAAAGAGTTGATGATATTAAATATTCGGGATAATACTGGATTCAAGTTTATCATTTAAAAGCCATGCAATTTATCTTCGAATGAAACTGGCAAGAAATATTGGAATAATGAATCATCTGAAATTTGTTCTGCCGTTTTTTGCCCTGAAATCTCTTTATCATTCTCTAGTGCATTCATATATAAGTTACTGTCCCATTATTTTTTTGAATACTTTGAACTCATATTCTTCCTCTTCAGAGGCAAAAAAATAAAGCTCTGCGTCTATTGAAAAATTGCCTGCCTAGCCCGTTTTCTTGCCCTGGTAAATCGTCAACAAAAAGAATGTATCAAATTTTAAATATCCTTCCACTGGATCTTTTCCCTTCTGTTCTTTATATGATTAAACACGTTCAAGGTTTTTGCCTGAGCATTTTTATTTGCATAATAATTTTTTTTAGGATAATAATGAGGTTTTGCATGCATATTGGAACCGTGGCAGTTCTGTAGTCCGTCAGGCTTTAATAAAATCTGAAAGGTCCTGTTTTTCACCAAGGCATAGTATTATATATAATTGGAATAAATTTTATAGTTTTGTAGATTTGAATAATTCGTTGGTTAATAATAAAATTAGATTAATGAATAACTTAATCAGTAATTATTAATTTGATTTATTTTCTGGGTTGGATGCTCCTCATTTCACTTTATTTATTTGGTTATTTTGATTTTATGCTGATTTTGTTTGTTGTTACCGTACGGAGAGTTGAAGAGCAATCTTTTTATTCCAGTATCTGGAGATAGTATTATTTATTTATTGTTGAGTGTATATAAACTCAGACACGAGTTATTCTCACTGTGGGTCATTAATTTGATAGTTTTGTCAAAACATTTTTTATTGATTAATAAAGAACTTGAACTTGAACAAAATAGCTATCTCAAAATTTTTAAATTTGTGCTTTACTGAAAAAATTCTTTAAAATGTGCTTTACTGAAAATGTGCTTTACTGAAAAAATCCTTCCACTGGATCTTTTCCCTCCTTTCCATTCTGTTCTTTATATGATTAAACACGTTCAAGGTCTTTACTGAAAAATGTGCTTTACTGAAAAAATCCTTCCACTGGATCTTTTCCCTTCTTTCCATTCTGTTCTTTATATGATTAAACACGTTCAAGGTCTTTTGCCTGAGTATTTTTATTTGCATAATAATTTTTTTCAGGATGATAATCAGGTTTTGCATGCATATTGGACTCGTGGCAGTTCTGTTGTCTGTCAGGCTTTAATAAAATCTGAAAAGTCCCGTTTTTTCACCAAGGCATAGCATTATATATAATTGGAATAAATTTCATTGTTTTATAGATTTGAATAATTCGTTGGTTAATAATAAAATTAGATTAATGAATCATTTAATCAGTAATTATTAATTTGATTTATTTTCTGGGGTGGATGCTCCTCATTTCACTTTATTTATTTGGTTATTTTGATTTTTTGCGGATTTTGTTTGTTGTTACCGTACGGAGAGTTGAAGAGCAATCTTTTTATTCCAGTATCTGGAGATAGTATTATTTATTTATTGTTGAGTGTATATAAACCCACACACGAGTTATTCTCCCTTTGGGTCATTAATTTGATAGTTTTGTAAAACATTTTTTATTGATTAATAAAGAACTTGAACTTGAGCTCAGGAGCCGTAGATTGGCAGCCGCTGCCCTTGGCTATATGCAAAAGTCTGCTGCTTTGTTTACTTTTTCGGGATTTATCTGGAATTTTGAACAGTTCAGGCATTATAAAGCGTAAACCAGGTAGGAAAAAAAGAAAAATACAAATATAGCTACTTATCGGTTATATAATAAACACTCGAGAATTTCGATCGTGAATGATGCGAACATGACAAATGAAACTGGTCAAGCAAGTTCTTTATACCAGAGAATTAGCTTTGGCTAGATTGGAAAATAAATTATAGCTATATTTTATTTAGGTATTTAGTTGGTATTTTGGCTAAGTTACGTTAGAATAGGTTTGTTTAGGTTACGTATTTAATGTATCCTATGCTTTACCCCCACCCCTAATGTGCAAATATAAAGCCCAAATTTTTTTTCTAAACTATAATATTTTCATCATAATTTTGTTTTATTTCATTAGCATTGACCAAAATTGACTTTTCGAGTGTTTATTATATAACCGATAATTACACAAATATATTTTCTATTAAATTCTCTTTCCAAATACAATCGCTACCATCGGAATTGCGGCCCAGTCCCCCCGGTACATTCATATTTTAGTTAGCGAATTACTCGAGGAAGGAAAAATTTACCCTCCTCCAATGTGCAAATATATATCCCAAATTTGTTTCTAAAGTAACGAAGAAACTAAGGAAGAACTGGTTTGTTCTCAAATTTTGCGTAAACTTAATTGAGGGGCGTATAATACACAAGTATCTAAATATCAGTTATTACCAGGTAAAAAAAATTTAAGACAGTGAAAACAAAATAGAAGTTTTTAATGCAAAATTAATTATTAGATCCGAGCTGAAATGAAATTTTAGCTTCATACCCGGAAGCCTTTAACGACGAAGAAAAAACATGAAATAAAAAAAAAGTTTTTTTTCTGTTCTTCTGACTAAACAAGACTCGTCAAGGAAGTCAAGTTTTTTTTTCAATTGCATTTATTTATTTAAATAATTACTTTCAAACACATTATACTTTAAGACCCATTTATTTTCTATCAATTAAAAACAAATTTGACCATGAAATTTGCCAATGGTACGTTGAAAACTTTTTAATTCTGTGAAAGAACATACTTCATTATATTGAACAGGCAATTTATCCTTTTTATTACCTTTTACTTTCTCTTCAGTTCAAAGGTTAAGTTCAAAATTACGCAAAAATAATCTTTTTTATCATGCAGTATTGAAACATTTTATATCTTTTCTTTTCTCTGGATTTTCTGTGAAAGTTCACCGATTTCTGGCATTAGCATCACTGCCAAAACATAACTGAATGAGAAGAGGGAGCTTAGAACTGTAACTTGACATATTGAAGAGAACCTATTGACTGAATAATGATTGCTCATAAATTGTTTTAGTTAATTTTTTCATTTTGGTAATTGTATGATGCATCGACCACAGCACGTACCCATGTTAAGAAAACAATCCTTACCTAATAATATGCAGAATAATCATAATTAACACATTTTGCATGCATCCTTGCTAGACTTTACCCCCAAACCCCCCTAATGTACAAATATATAGCCCAAATAATTATATATTTGCAAATCAGGGGGTTTGGGGGTAAATTATTACGGGGCTGCATACAAAATGTGTTAACTCTGAGTATTCTGCATATTATGAAGTAAGAATTATTTTCTTAACATAGGTAGTTGTATAATATAGCTGTGGTCGTTATATCATACAAGTACCTTCATTTACTCTATTATATATTTAGACGGATCATTCATCAGAAAAAGGCCAACACAGCTGTGTTGGCCTTGGTTTCGTGATAAGTTACAAGTTGTAGTAGAATAAATTCTTTATTCAAACTAATGAAAAAGCAAAAGGAGATTCCATATACACATTTTGTTTTTTATGAAAACACTGTTATGCAAGACTTAGTTTATAATAGAGTTTAGTATAGAGTATAATTCATTTTTACTAATTATGGAAAACAATATAAAATAATTTTTTTCATATTACTTTGCAGAAAAAATATAGTTTTGTTTTGTGTTATTCCATACGCTTTTTTTATATCTCTAGGCAAGAGTTTTGTTTTATTTACTACACCTTCTCTACTCTACCCTGTTCCTCTTCAATTATAAAAGCACATTTGCATTTTTTTATTTTTACCTACTCGTTAGTTGCGTTCCTTAATCATATTAGCCCAATCCCCACCAACGTATTACAATCTCTCCAAAAGTTGAAAAAAGCTAACAGTTTGCTCCAGCTGTGTTTCACATTTAATAATTTTGGTACAATTTTTCTGAGAAAAACGAATTAGAAATTTGTTGTTAAATTTTCTCCAAAGACATAAAAATCCACAGGAAAGATGGTTATTACAGGCTGCAAAATTGCAAAAATAAATCCTACAGAATTTTGTAAATATAATCCATCGTGATAAATGAACCGAAAACCATTAAAACGAGGTTAATAGCTCTGATAAAAATATGGCTCTTACCAAATTTTGCAAATATAATCCACCATCATGCATCAGCCATTCAAAATCCACCTAAAAAGGGTTAAAGCTAATGATATTAGATGAAATTTTACATTTTTAATTCATGCAAAAAAGTAGGGAAAGGGGTTCCATTATTTTTTCTATATTATTGCATAGTCATTTTGGATTGTCAACCTCAAATCTTGGATTAATACAAAAAAGATTGAAATTAGAGTAGAAATACGACATAAAGATCATCCTGATTACCTTCACGCATAGAAGAGAGGCTTTTTAACACCCTGAAAAAGTGAAAAAAAAACAAATTCTTACCAAATTTTGTAAATATAGTCCAGTAGCCACGATAAACCATTCAAAACATCACCAAAAAGTTAGGTTTAACATCTGACACAACAACGTCGGAAGCCCATTTTAGTTCAACTTTCACTCTTACCAAATTCTGAAAAAAAGTACACCACATAACATGAAGACATAAATCACGCATTTCCTCATTTCAAAAATAGTACAATAAAAAAAGAACTCATAGGAAGTAAGTAATTGAAATAACATATGGGAACCAATTGTACTTCTGACATACTGGCGCTATTATTCCTACTATGTCCAACTCATCAATACGATTAAATAACAATTGAGCGTTATTTTTAATAAAGAGGAAATGTGGTTTAATCTTTTAATTGACTTTAATTGTTTTCACACTGACTACTGAAGCCATTGTTAGTTTTTACTTTCCGTTTTGTCTCGCTCTCTTTAACTTCATATATTTTTTCTAAGTAGGTTATTATTTTTCGCAAACGTTTCGCATACATTTGACGCTTCAGGCAGACAATACAAATCAATTTGGACAGTTTTTTTTCTATTAGATCTTCTGACTGTGTATCATCAGTTGGGAAGCAAGTGCATGGAGCAGTGTTATAAAAATGCCGTATTCCAGTTCGCTAAATGGTCCCTAATAGCGTCAAAAATGTTGCAAACAGGTGCAAATGTATATTTATTCATTAATTTATTCCAAAATGCGGTAAGCTTTACCAAGCTTGTCACACTAAACGTTATAACAATTTTTGACGACACTGAAACACACTATGAAAACATACAGGTCACAAAAGCAACTAATACAAAAAAGAGAATGTTCTCAAAACGGGTCGTGATAAGACCTAGTATGGAAATCCGTAGGGGCTAACCTACTTTTGAAAGATTGGACCGTGATAGTCGGAACTGTTTCCGATGGAAGTGTCTTCCAAGTCTTCCACATTAGGCTAGATAAAGAGTTTTGGCCAAATCTTTTCTGTGGACATGGTGGGTATATTTTGTGTTGGTGTTGACGGGTACTAATGTATTCTGTAAGAGTGAAGAAATAAGTTGGATTGGTATTATCAGAGTTCCTAACAATACGGAATGTATTTATTAGGTCAGTTATATCGCGTCTGAACTGAAGACTAGGCAACTGTATTCTTAGAATTCTCTGGTGGTATGGTAGACGTCTCTACTGTACATTACCTCTGAACTTATTCATAAAAATGTTTACTTTTTCAAAATAAATCTCGATTGTTACAGTACAATCTAGTCCCACACACTCAGTGTTGTTTCCAAGGGGGAGGGGGTTCACAAATGGCTTTGGTAGAGTTTATTTTTCATTTTCTTCTATGAGAATATTTGGAGAGGGAAAAAATACTCATTTCTAGCCTACGAATCGGTCGATCCAAAAAAGACAGAAAATCAAAACGTGTGATATTAACACCATAGTCAGCTCTAGACTTGTCAGCACGGTACATCTGTGCCGTTTTTGGTACAGTTTAGAGGTCTTGGTTCAATATGGCACAATTGGAAATTTTCGGTACAATACAAATTTACCGGTACGTTTGGATTTTAGTTGCTCCTTTCTGACTCAGATATATGTTCAAGTTTTAATCCATTGAAAATTTTCTCCTTGTTATATAAGATTTTTAACCTGCTGTTCAGATGGTACAAAGTAATTTTTCGCCGTACAATTTTAGTCAGAAAACCAGTACAGTTTATTTTAAAGCGTTGGTAACACTGGCCATCTCTCCTACCCAAAGAAGTGAATCTAGGGGTGGCAGGCAGTGTCATTAGGCCAATGCCCTGATTTGTTCTATATGATTTTTATTTTTATTTTTTTATCTGACCTTTCCTGTATTTGCCGACGTTTTGCTATTTCTTATTTCCAGAACTTTCTTGAGTTTATTAGAAATTACTCTCTATTGTTGTATAAAAATATTTTAAGGTATATTTTCACCTCATGATATTGAAAATACACTCCTTTTCTATCAACCCAAATACTAGTAAAAAAAAATGAGATATGCCAAAACATTTTAGGCTTGAACAATGGGCTTCTAAATTTTATCCAAGAAGTCACATTTAAATTGAACTGAACATTTATTTCTGTTGTTTACATTTATTTTGACCGAATATCTATTTTGTTCATCTTATCTTCTATGTTTTCATCTTTGTTTCATATTGTCAAGGATCGGGGCGAAAAATACTAAAATCTAAAATCCTGAACTCTCGGGACAACATAAAATTCTTAAATGAAAATATATAGCGGCAATCCCTAAAGCCTGTAATTCAATGCTAATATCTTGAATATACGGTTTCAAATACTCTAAAATGGCTTCACCGTTTTTTGTGGTTTGTCATAGTCCACATTTGTAATATTTGAAATATCTTCGAACATCAGATACTTTATTTTCGTTTTCACCTGTACATTACTCTCTTCTTTTCAATTTAGCGTGATGTTGTAAAGGACGAAGTAAGAATACAAGCATCTAAATGCACAAAGTCTCGGGAAAAGGGAAAACTCTAATTGAGAATTCTTATGGCTATTCCAAGAATCAACAATCCAGCGTTTTCTCGAAATGTCTTCTACTGTTTTTCAACTCCAAGATTATTTTTTTTTTTTTTTTTTTTTGGTTCGTCACATTTCAAATCTCAATATCCTGAAAACCTTCCGAACATCAGATAATTTTCAGTCTTTACAAATAATTCATTGATATGAATAGGTTCCAATGTCAAGGGGCTTGAGAATTTTTAAAGGCCGGGAAGGGGAAGGTGCAAACAGACTCAGTTCTCTGCCCAAATTATTCAAGTTTATTAGGGAGGAGGGCCTTTAGACCAATCTCAAAGGCAGGATCATTCCTAGGTACTTATGTATTATACCGTCAACACTCAAGTTTACGCTGCGTAAAACTCCTGGACAAACCGATTTTATCTGTCCGTATTAAGAAACAATTAGCTTACGCTCAGCAGAAAACAACTGGCGGGTGACAGAATACATTGGAATCAAATAATTTGGGCTATATATTTACACATTAGGGGGGTTAGGTTACCCCCCCCCCACTAATGTGCAAATACATAGCCCAAATTTTTTTGTAAAGTATTGTATTTTCATCATGCTTTTGTATTTTCCCTTAGGATTAACCTAACTTGACTTCTTGAGTGTTGTCGGTATAATACATAAGCACCCATTCCTATATCTTTCTGAGAGCATGGGTGCAATAACCTGACTTGTTCAATCCATCACCTTTTTTATTGAGGATTTGTGGCAATATAATTTCAAATTATAGACTTTTTACATGCTTCCTAATTATTGTACTAAAGGAGCATCTGTGGGTTTGTGCATGTTTGTCTTTGAAGCAGTTAGTAATTTAACTCGAATTATAATTATTAGGCTTTAAATAAGGATTATTCAGTACAGTAACTTAAAACATGGCTGTCTTTTGGTAGTTTGACCTGATTTAGCAAAAAATGTTTTTCTTTTTATCGAATAAGACGGTCGTAACAATTTCAAAATACACAATATGAGATTGATAGCGTTTCGATATTTTTTTTTATATCATATAGTAGAATAGACCGTTAAATGTAGAAAAATTCTGAATTCCAGTAGCATTTAAGGTAATTTGTTGTAACTGGGTAGTTCTCTGGAGCCTATAGTTCTCCTCTGTATGTGTACCCTTAAGCAAAGACTTTCGTCTTGGTGACAAATATTCAGGTTTATTCCAAGGTAAGTGTTCTCAAATGTTGGGACACGCTTCTTCAGTAGGAAGTTTATTTTCAAACACTCGCTAGCATAGAGGAGTATAAGAAGCACATTACTGCTCAGGAGGCGGAGCTTTAGGCGCACAGAGTATTTACTACTTCACCAGACAGGTTTCACCTTGTTAACTGTCGATGTCACTTGCCAGATTCTTCTCTTGATCTCGTTGGACATTTCACCGTTATATTTAATTCTAACTCCATTGTTACTAAAACTCCTTGACCTGTTCAATTACTCTGGGTTGGTGTTTTATTATCAGCGGAGAATTAGAAGTGGCCTTGCTTAATACCTTACTGACGTTCACAGCAAGTCCTAATCTCCCAGCCTTGTCATCTATGGTGTCTATCTAATAGCACTAGTAGCAGCTGTAGCCATTGTTTGGCTTCTCAAAAAGAAGAACGTTATCTGCGTAGTCAAGATCAGAAATTTGTTGGCCACTAATATTCTATTCAAAGACTGAAGACCACCGCAGAATAGTCTCCATTAAAATGACAAATAAGAGCAGGGATAGGACACATCCTTGTCTGACGCCTGATACTACCTTAAAGTAGGTCATTCCCAGTTTTTAGTGCATGCGCAGCGTTGATTATTTTTAAAAGCGTCATTATTATCTAGACCATTATCAGGTACTCCGTAATATTCCAAAATATTTTATAATGTATCTCGGTCAGATACAACCAAGCCCCTTTTACAAATCACTGAGGAAAATCAAAGCCTTTCTGTTCCTTTCTCTAAACTCGTCCACCCTTAGTCTTAGAATCAAAATAAAATCAGAACAAAAACCTACCACTCGGAACACGTGTTGCTCTTTCTTGAGGTGGGAGTGTAGGACTGATGTTAGGCGTTTTATTAAGAGTCTGGCGAGTATTCTAATAGGCACTGACAAAGGATTTGAAGATTTGGTAACAAAACTTGGTTATCAAAAAAAAAGAAAAAAAAAAGAAAAAAAAATGTTGGAATTATGACAAAACATACGCATTAAAAATCGTCATTTCAATAGGCTGCCGCCGACATGGGGAAATTTTCGTCGGGAGTATTCCCAATTCAGGTTTACTGGGCGGTACGAAGCTCCGTCTGGTTCCTGTCAAAATCAAGTAAGTACATCATAGATGACACATGGCAAGGACTTTCCTTCATTTTTACACTTTCACATATGCACAATTTGAAAAATATGATTAATTATAAAAGCTTCACATTCATATCAGCCATCTGCTTAGGTTTCCATCTTTATCAAGTTCAATGACTTTTTTAGATCCTTGTTTTTCCCGCATAAAAAGCAATAAATAAACAAAAAAGTGAACAGCCGTTAGACATATGATATTTGTTATTAAAATTGGCTTCTGAGGCTAGAAAAACTGATCTGGGCAGTATTCTCTCTCGTCGACAATTTATTTTCATTAATTAAAAAAAGTCTGTCCGAAAAAAGTTCTCCTAAGAAAAGTAAAGAGCGATATTACAATCTAAGACGAGTAAAACTAAAAAAAAAAATTTGTAATTTACATCTTTAATTTCCTGAGCCATGGGGACACTAGTGCATGAGAAAAAAAACTCTTTCACCTAAAAATGAGGCCAAAAATATTTTTTTTTTAAATCGACTTGAAAGTTATATCATTAAGTCCTTGAGCCAGGAGACCCCAAAGTATAAGAAGAAATCGAAAAGAAATAATATTGCTTGATTGACAAGAGGGGTCTGAAAAAGGGTGAAAATTCATTTTCCTGGAAGTTTTAAAACTTACACGTAATTTTGTGGGCCAAGGGATCTCTAATGGAAATTAAGGTACTGATGTGGCATACTCCCTGAATGTGGAGGTATACCTGAAATTGTGTGAAAAACTATTTATTTAAAGCATAAGACATATATCCGTAAGCAGAGTTGCCAACTGGACACATTTTATGTCAAAAGAACACATTCCCATGTGCCGGGAAACAATGAGATAAAATATCAAAGAAGTGACACGTTTTAGAAATTTGGGACATAAAAGAACAAAAAAAAAGGACACATTCTGTAATTTTTTGACATGAATTTCAAAACTGGATACATATTTTGGTATAAAAGTGTCAGTTTTCACCAGAGTATTACTTTTTCTCGGATTTTTTTTTGTTTTTTTTAGCATCCAGGTTTCGCCAGACATGTATGAAAAGGATTTTCTTTAAAGTAAGGAATTTATTAGTTAATATGAGTTTCGTGCTTTCACACTAAGTCATTTTGTATGAACATGTTATATATGCTTTTCCTCTACATTACATTTGATGTTAAATGGGCGCTTTGAAAGAGGTTTACAAAACGTCTTTTGGTCAATAATACAACTGGTATAAAAATGACCTCGTTTTTAATAAGATCTAAAGATGGACGTATTTTTGAAAAAATACCTCATTTTCAGAGGCTTAGGGGACACATTCTTGGAACATAAAGTTGCCAACCCTGCTGGAGTGGGGAAGGGGCAAATATCGTAAAACTATGGTAAATAATATTCATTTACTAACAACTTTTCCGCAACATCTTTTGCTGCAGAATGTTTTTATTCTCTCTCCTTCAACATTTTATGTTGCCAGACAGGAAGGGGGAATGTAAAATTCTTTACATACTAGCAAAACCTGGATGCTCACAAAAATATATTCCAAGAAAAAGCACTACTTTGCTGAAAAGTGACATGTTTTTTTTTACCAAAATATAAATTCAGTTGGGAAATGTACCGTTTAATATCATAAATGAACAAAATCTGTCACTATTTCCACTTTTATGTCCCCGCATATGATAATATATCCCTTTGAAATAAAATGTATCCAGTTAGCAATCCTTCTTTTGATGAAATTTGTGAAGTTTGCAGCTTATAACAAGCAGGGTTGCCACCCTGGCCTGGAAGAATTTACTAAATCTGAGAGGAAAAATTTACTAAATCACATCTGTTTTTACTAAATGCTCGAAAAAAAATTTTTTGCGCGTGCGGCTACGGCCGCACGCGCACCATCAAGCATCGATCTTTACTATAGGAGGATAATCAATAGGACTTACAGAATCTTTTTCGTTTTTCCTTGTTTTTTTTTCTCTTTTCCTTTTTTCTTTCGTTTTCATAGTACGATTGAGAATTCCGGAAACCTTTAAGTCCAAAAATCCTTTTTTGGATTATTTGGATGTACTACTAGATAGGCGTCATATTCCAGATGCGGTGTATCCAAGACGTCAAACAATAGTCTGGAATCTTGGATTCTGGAAATCCTGCTGATGAAGCCCGGCTTTAAATTTATCAATGGTCTTCAGGTCAAAAAATTCAGACATATTGAAAAATTAAAAAGCAATCAACGAAGAAAAAAGCTACAACTCATATTCACGAAGCAATTCAGGCGAGTGCTTAGAATCTGAGGTGTGTTTGAAAGTGACGGCTTTTGAAATTTGTCCCCCAGTTTCTGTTTTAAGGTTTGAAATCTAAACCCTTCAATTTTGCATTTTTAAGAGGAAATTTGCCAGTTTTAAAACACTAATTGGGCTTTAAATAAGGGATAAGCTGCTTGCAAAGAATTCTGGCAAATTCTGAAGCAATTAATTTGGGATTTTTTTTGAACTGATTTTTTCTGGATTCTCTCTCGTTCGTATTCAAGGGAATCAAAACCAATACAATCTATGTCACTTCAAAACGGAAATGACGCAAGCGGAAAACGGAATAAAAAATAACATTGTGTCAATAGTAATAGTCTTCATGTTAGGCAAATCATACAAATTGAAAAGTAAGAAGAAAAATATGTAGTCACAATTAAAAAAAGTCGCACTTAAAAGGCTTTAATCGTCCTCGGCCTCATCCGAATTTAAAGTATCCACCAGTGTCGAATTCTGACTGAAGGGATCTACTTCTTTCCATTTCTTGATAGCCCGAGTAAAATCGCTGGGGATCACCCAGTCATATACTCCACTTGACGACCTGAGAACAAGTTGCTTCGTTTTTATCAGGGACGAAACACTCGAGACATTTAGCCTATTCTGGTTTTTAGTTTAGATGACCGACAAAATCAAAAACTGTCTCTTTGTTCCAGAACTTGAATGGGGCAAGCTGCAGAAAGTCAGAAAGAAGTTGGACAAGTATGGAAAAAGTTCACCTCCAGCAGCGGCTTTAAAAAGGGACAAAGCTAAGTAACAAACGTAGCAGCTGTTATGAGAGTCTGGGAAAATTTTCTGAAAACAAATTAAGCCGGCATACCAGTCCCGAGTTTAAATAGTTTGCCTTTCAAAGCGAGTACCAAGAAGAAGCCTAGAGAAAAGTAGAGATTTTTAAGCGCTAGGGTTGACGCGAAATCACAAAAATGAGAGCAATAGTCGCCATAATATCTTACATAATCGGAATCAGATTTTGTAATGAATGGGCCCTAATTTTTTCTCCTGAATTCATGGAAAATAACATAAGTTATGTTTACTACAAATCATGACTTTTTACTAGATTTCGGGAAATTTACTAGATCCTCTAAATTTTTTTTTATTTAACTAGATCTAGTAAAATCCTACTGACGGTGGCAACCCTGATAACGAGTCTAAATAAAATAGAAAAGCAAACTGATTCCTAAACTAGAAATTTCGGTTTCTCAAGAATTGATTTCAACCTAAACCACTGCCAATCAGGAGCTGCCAATTCTTCATGTAGTTTTGATGGCTGAGTTGTTTCTATGACATATTCTCCTGTAAAGCTATGCTAAACAGTATTTATTACAAACGATTGTTTCGCAAAATTTTATTTATTTGTATTTTGATTTCAGATTATTTGACAAACATGAAAAGTATTTTATAAGGTGATTTGAGCAGTTTGATTTTAAAAATCTTGATACAGAGCATATTCTTTTATTAAGCGATTAAACATTTGAAAATATTGAAACTCATACGGAACAAACTTTATAAAATACCATTAAATGATTGACTATTAACTGCACCAGAGCGCAATATTTAGAGGTATTTATTTAAAAAACGTAGGTACTTGTCTAGAATCCGGTAAGCACGCGAGAAGTGAAGTTTCGTTAATCCTAATGAAATAAAACAAAATAGGGTAAGAATATAATAGTTCAGAAACAAATTTGGGCTAAATATTTACACATTAGGGGTAGGGGGTAAAGCATATATTAAATACATAACCTAACCTAACCTAGATACCTTTTAGTCCCCCTAACCTCCCCCCCCCCAAAAAAAAAAGTTTAAATATAGTTCACGGAGTGAGAAACCCTTTGTTTACACAGCGTCTCATATGAATTTCCGGGTAATACCTATCTGATCTTCGCAATACAATTCTCGCGTGCTTACCTGATTCTAGACAAGTACCAAAAGCTTCCCACAAAATAATTTTTTCAAAGAAAAGTAAAGAGCTCCATTAAACAAATATGACCAGAAATTAAGTCAAATAATCTTCCAAGAGTAAAACTACCACATATCACCATCAATAAATAAATGAAACCAAACGAATAGAAATTAAAATAAAAAGCCTATTCAAACTCAAAACGAGCAGAAATTAACATCAGTCGGGCTGACAACCCCCAAGCCTTCTCAAGACCAGAACATAATTTGAACTTTACTGAAAACAAAATACAATTTAAATGTTTTCACTTGTTGACTTTAATAACTAAAGATTATTAAGACTTTAAGGAATAAATATCGGTACATATGTATTAAGTTGACAACCCACTCTTTTTCAGTAAAGTGCAAATTATGTTCAGGTCCTGAGAAAGCATGGGGACTGTCAGCCCTACTCATGTTAATTTCTGCTCGTTTTGAGTTTGAAACGGTTATTTATTGTAATTTCTGTTCGTTTTGGGTTTCATCTATTTATTGATGGCACTTTTTGGTGGTTTTTTAGTTAGTTTCTGTTCGCTTTTTAAAGACATAATCTTGTTCGTAGGAAAAGACAATAATATTTTACATCTTTTAGGTTTTCTTTTTCTATAAAAATCCATAGTTTGTCTTGCTATCTGTATGTTGGAGGAACTTTTTCAGCAATTTTTAATGTCTGACACAAATAGTATTGTTTAATTTAGTTTTATAATTCTTCAAATTGATTTAAAAAATTAAACTTAATACCATTCCCAGTGGAGGGGAGGGGCTAGCTGCCCTACGATCAATTCTGAATCTTCAAAAAGGCACTAGAAATTCTGATTTGCAATTGAATGAGCCCCCTCCGGAGCTCATGCGACCATCCCTTCCATTACCTTTCATTTCAATATCCTCAATCTTAGTAGTATTCGTTACAGAAGCAGTAGTTTTAGTGGTAGTAGCGGTAGCAGTAGCAGTAGTAGTAGTAGCAGTACTAGTGGTGATCGTTGTTGTAGTAATAGTAGCGTACAAACATGACCTTTCTGTTAAATTGACCATCTCCATTATCGCTTCCTGAAAGTTCCAAATTAATGTATACTCAGTCATTCCTGAGTTACGCCCTTTTGACAACCCGTATACACATAACGTGTTTTGATTTAGTTAAACACTTCCGTCAACAATCTCTGAAAGGCTCACCTTCGTCATTTTGGAAATTAAAGATCAAACATGCATACCTTTCTCATGTATACCTGATCTCAGTAACATATACTATATGTAAATAATAAACGAATTGCCTAACTTACATCCCTTGTCCTGAAGGTCGTGGGAAGGGTTGATATCCCCAATTGCATAATTACTGGACGTTTCTTCAATGCTAAAGAAAACAGATGTCTCAAATTTTGATTGGATTTTCGTTTTGGGAAATGATGGGTGTGTGGAGAGGGACGCTGGTTGCCCTCCAATCACTTTTTACTCTTGAAAGGGCACTATAACCTCCAATTTCCAATCGAATCAACCCCATTCGAAGTTTATATGATCACCCATTCCATAAAAAACCTTAAATGCCCCCAGAACATAACTGCATAAATTTCATCCCTTTCCTTATGGCTCAGGGGGTATGTTTCAACCCTGGGGGCATTGTAACATGTTCTTTGAACTATTTTAACAAAATGCCTATATCAAAATTTTGATCAAATGCATTAAGGTAGAAAAAAGGGCGTCAGGAGGAAGGTAGTTGCCCTCCATCACTTTTGACCCTTCAAGGAGAGTTAGAACTTTCAATTTCCAATCAAATGAGCCCTATCCAAAGATTTTACGACACCTCATTCAATAAAACCCTTAATGCTCTTTGGATATGATCTAAATGCCCTAAATGATCTTTGGACTATTTTGAACAAAATGGCCATCTCAAAATTTCTTTCAGATGAATTTGGGGAAAAGAGGACGTGAGGGGGTTGGTTTCCCTCTGATCACTTTTGATTCTTAAAAAAGGCACTAGAATCTCTTATTTTCTAATCGAATGGGCCCCCTACGAAGTTTATATGACTATACCTTCCATAAAAAACCTTATATTTGAATAATGGGCAACTAGTTAAACTTATAGTCCTTGCCCTAAGGGCTATGGAGGGAGATTGTCATCCCCTAGGATATAATTACGGTACATTTCAACTATGCTGAACAAAACGACTGTCTCAAAATTTTGATTGAATATGTTTGGGGAAATGATTCCACTCATGGGCACCCATAGGCTGAATTTTAGAGGGGGGCTTACCTGGTCTGATCGTCACTTCCAGTGCTGTATAATTGAAATCTCAAGACAAAATATCATAGGCAGCGCCATAGCGCTGCCTAAGTAAAGAGCGATGTGGGCACAATATATATATTTTTTAGACCAGGGCACTTCTTATAGAAAGAAATATCATAGGAACTTCAAAAGAGCTCATGGAGGGCAACCAGTTCCCCCTCCCCCACGTCAGTCACTTCCCCCAACTCATCCAATTAAAATTTTGAGATAGCCATTTTGTTCAGTGTAGTTTAAAGGTCCAGAAATTATGACTTTGAGAATGACAGCCCCCCCCCCTCTCATAACCCTCAGAGCAAGGGTTGTAAGTTATGCCCTGTGGGGATATAAATTTTTTTATAGAAAGGGTGGTCGTATAAACCTCAGAGGGGACTCATTTGATTGGTAAAGAGAATTTCTACTGGCTTTTTTAACAGTCAAAAGTGATTAGAGGTCATCCAGCCTCCCTCCCCCATACACCAATCATTTCCCCAAACACATTCAATCATAATTTTTTAGATAGCCATTTTGTTCAATGTAGTTGAAAGGTCTAGAAATTATGTCTTTGAGGATAAATACCCCCCTCCCCCTCAATATAGCCCTCAGGTCAATGGTTGTAAGTTACGCCCTGGGGGCATATAAGGTTTTTATAGAAATGGTGGTCGTATAAACTTCAAAGAGGGCTCATTGGATTGGTAATCAGAAGTTATAGTGCTCTGTTCAAGAGTAAAAGTGATCAGAAGGCAAATATCCCCCCCCCACATACACACGTCGTATTTTCCCGAAACGCATCTGATAAAAATTTTAAGATAGCCATTTGTTGTTGTAGAAACTTCTAAAAGGGCTCAGTCGGTTGGTTGAAAGGGCTAGTGTCTTCTTTAATAGTCAAGTGATTGGAGGGTAACCACCCCTCACACCCATCATTTCCCCGAACACTTCCAGTCAAAATTTCGAGATAGCTATTTTGTTTGACGTAGTTTAAAAGTCTAGAAATTATGTCTTTGAGGATGAGAGCCCCCTCACAGTCCTCGAGGCAAGGGTTGTAAGGTATGCCCCTAGGGCAATTAAGGTTTTTATGGAAACTGTGGTCGTTTAAGTTTCGAAGGAGGCTCATTGGATTGGAAATCGGAAGTTGAAGAACCATTTTTAAGAGTCAAATTTATCGGAGGGCAACTATGCCCCCCCCCGTCATATTTTCCACCAAAGCATCCGATAGAAATTTTAAGACAGCAATTTGCTGTCCAAAGATCTCATAACACGACCTTTGGGGCTGACACAACCCCCCCCCCCAAAGTATGGGGATAAGGGTTTTCAGTTATGCCCCGGGGGATGTATGGTTTTTATGAAGAGGTGGTCTTGTGAACTTTAGAGGAGGCTCATTTGATTGGAAATGCCTAATTCTAGTTCCATTTTAAGAGTCAGGCGTGATGGAGAGAAAATAGCCCCCCCTCTCCCTGATATTCTCTTTTCCCCAAACATATTCAATCGAAATTGTGAGACAGCCATTTGGTAGCCAATAGTCCAAAGAGAATATAACAATGTCTTCAGTAATCAAATATAAGAAATATTTAGGCGGACGTTGAACTAAATCAAAACAAAAAATGAGCACGTAAACTTTCAAAAATGTGACAAAGCAATATCTCAAGAACAACTTATATTATTAAGCTAGATCTTTAAGAGTAAGTTGTGGGGGATTTTGAACTAGCCAGAAGGCACTATGTGTATACTTTTAGTGCTACAATTACAGCTACTGTAACTAATGACGCTAAGAGTATTAAGGTGAAACTTATAGGAAGTGTTTAGGGGGCGTTCCAATTAAAAAAAAAAAAAAAAAACTGTATACATGTAGGTTTTCAAAAAGGCATATAATATCATAGGCAGCACCACTCTATTATAGCTAGAAATGTCATTGAAACATTTAAAGAAGATAATTTGATTCAAAGTTAAAAGTTCTGGGGTCCTTTTCAAGAGTAAAAAGAGATTGGAGGGCAATCAGCCCGTCTCTCAAGCCGATTTATTTCCCAAACACATCTAGTCAAAATTTTGAGACAACTGTTTTGTTCAACATAGTAGAACGGTCCAGCAACTATGTCTTTAGGGATCTTGGGTATGTCAAACCCCCACAATTATGCCAAACTATGGATTCTTATAGAAAAAAAAAGATGTAAAATATTATTTTTTCATGAAAATGACTGTCAATAGAAAACGAACAGAAATTCATCTAAAAAACACTTTCCACAAAACTAGCTTTTCAAAGAAAAGTAAAGAGTTCCATTAAGCAAAAAATGGGCAGAAATGAAGTTAAGCAATCATCCAAGCGTAAAACTACCACAAATCACTATCAATAAATAAATGAAAGTCAAAATGAACAGAAATTAGAATAAGGAGCCGAGTCAAACTCGAAACGAGCAAAAATTAACATTAGTAGGGCTGATAACCCCCATGTCTTCTCAAGATCAGAACATAATTTCCGCTTTACTGAAAACAATATTTGTTTAAATGTTTTCACTTTTTTACTTAAATAAGTAAAAAAAAATGTTTTACTCACTTTCTTACCAATTTTTTATCTAAAGGAATAAACTGACAATCCACGGTCATTTTTTTTTTTTGTCAGTAAAGCCTAAGTCGGTCATTTTTTTTCAGTATTTTCTGGTCTTGAGAAGGCATTGGTGTTTCAGCCCTAGTAATGTTAATTTTTGCTCATTTTGAGTTTGACTCGGCTATTTATTATAATTTCTGTTATATAGTTCGTTTTGAGTTTCATTTAATTGTTGATAGTGATTTGTGGTAGTTTTACGCTTGGAAGATTAGGCTATTTGACTTTATTTCTGGCCATTTTTGGATTAAGAGCTCTTTCCTTTTCTTTAAAAACTTATTCTGTGGGAAGTTTTTTAAATTAATACAAATATATGACACCATCATTTAACCAGGGGGCTGGAACCCCCTTGCCCCCCTTATGGGTGCCCATGATTACACTCTCTTGATTTAGTTAAATTGTAAGAGCAGAAGTAGAAATACTAGTAGCCCTAAAGTTTCAACTTAATACTTCAATAATTCTTGGGATATTGCTGAGATGTCTTATTGGCAACCACCATACACACAATGCCTTTTAACATATAGTTTTAAAGTAGCATTTAGTTTTAAGGCATAATGGGGAAATTAAATTATTGTGAGGGGTTGACCTGCGCAATAGCCCTAGAGATAGACACTGTTCAGCTATACTGAACAAAATGGCTATCTTAAATTTTGATTGGGAGTGTTCGAAAAATTATGAGCTAAAGAGCAGGGCTGATTGCCCTCCTATCACTTTTGACTCTTAAAAAGGGCACTAGAACTTTTATTTTCCAGTTGAATTAGCTCCTTTAAAATTTTCAATGATATTACTATGTGTGATGGAGCATAGATGCCTAAGATATTACTTATATGTCCTTTTGAAGACATGTTTGCATATAGTCTTTTCTTTTAAATGAAACGTTCCCTAAAAGTTTCACCTTAATACTTAGTATCATTAGTTTCAGTAAGTGTAGAAGTAGTATTAAGAGTATACGCATAGTGTCTTCTGGCTACTTCAAAATCCGCCACAACTTACCCTTATCATTTCTTGAAAGTTCCAAATTAATATATTTAGTCATTCGTCAGTTACGCCCATTTAACAGCTCGTATGCACATAACGTTTTTTGATTTAGTTCAACACTCCCCTAAACGCTCTCTGAAAGGCTCATCTGAATGATCTTTGTCTCTTTGGATAGTAAATGTCAAACATGCCGACCTTTCTTATTGATTAAATAAAAAAACAAGTTTTTTTAAAATTGAAAGTTAGGAGCGACATTAAAACTTAAAACGAACAGATTATTCCGTATATGAAACGAGCTGTCCCCTCCTCAACGCCTCATTCTTTATGCTAAAGTTTTTTATTGATTTAAAAAATAGGGTTGTGAGAAAGAGTCAAACTTTAGCGTAAAGAGCGAGGCGTTGAGGAGGGGACAGCCCTTTCATGTACGGAATAATTTCTGTTCATTTTAACTTTTAATGCCGCTCCCTACTTTCATTTAAAAATCTTGTTTTTTTATTTAATTTCTGAACGTTTTTGAATTAATGCAGGTTTTGATTTTGGCTCACCGTACATGAATAATTAAAACGAAATTTGCCCATTAATTTTACCTTTTTTTTGGCTAAATGGCTTTCTCGAAATTTGTTTAATTTTATTTATGAACGTTTTTATTAGTAAGAAATATACATTACTTACGAATTAACTTTACGTAACGAACTTCTATACTCGTATATTTTTATTACGTATATTAGGGGGTTCAGCCCCTAGTAAATACCTCGCTCTTTACGCTAAAGTTCGAATTTTTTTCCAATTCCTTAGGAATGACCCCTTAACCTCAAAGGCCGTTAATTAGAATAAATAGCTCTTATGATAGTACTAAAAAAAAACTTTAGCGTAGAAAGCGAGGTATTGACTAGAGGGCGAACCCAATCATGTACGTAATAGTTTCTATTCGTTTTAAGGTTTGATATTGAAAAATTTTCAGTTGAAAAGTTTTTCAATTGAAAACTTGTTTATTTATTTAATTTCTGATCGTTTTTTTTTAAATAATACTGGGAAATCCGTCGCCCCCTTCACAGCAATGTCCCTTCCCCCATAAAAACTTCCTCCATGGAAAGATCCTCCCACGTAACCTCCAGCCCCCCCCCACTACCAGAAAAAATTCCCCCTGAAAACGTCTGTATACTCCCCAATAACCAATACTAGGCTAAATGTAAACATTGGGAAAAGTTCATAACTTGCAGCCCTTCCCCCAGGGGACTGTGGGGGATTAAGTCAACCTCAAAAACCTCTTTATTATATTTTTCGACCCTGCTGAACAAAATTTATATCTCAAAATTTTGATTGGGTGGCTTTGGGAAACAAAATAAGCGTGACAGGGAGTCTAGTTGCCCTCCATTTTTTTCGGTCACTTAAAAAGGGCACTAGAACTTTTAATTTCCGTTTGAATGAGCCCTCTCGCGATATTCTAGGACCACTGGGTCGATACGATCACCCCTGGGGAAAAAAACAACAAAAACAAAGAAACAAACAAATAAACACGCATCCGTGATCTTTCTTCTGGCAAAAAATACAAAATTCCACATTTTTGGATATAGGAGCTTGAAACCTCTACAGAAGGGTTCTATGATACGCTGAATCTGATGGTTTGATTTTCATTAAGGTTCTATGACTTTTAGGGGGTGTTTCCCCTTTTTTCCAAAATAAGGCACATTTTCTCAGGTGCGTAACTTCTGATGGGTAAGACTAAACTTGATAAAACTTATATTTGAAATCAGCATAACAATCTGATTTTTTGATGTATCTATTGGTATCAAAATTCCGTTTTTTAGAGTTTGGTTACTATTGAGCCGGGTCACTCCTTACTTACAGTTCGTTACCACGAACTGTTTGTCATATACTATACGTAAACGACGGACGAATTGTCAAACTTATAGCCCATGCACTGAGGACTATGGGGAGGTTAACACCCCCAAAGACATAATTACTGGACCTTTCAACTATGCTGAACAAATAGCTCTCTTAGAATTTGGATTGAATGTGTTTTGGAAAATGACGGGCGTGGGGGGCTGGTTACCCTCAAGTCATTTTGACTCTTAAAAAGGGCACTCGAACTTTTGATTTACAATCAAATGAGCCTCATCCGAAGTTTATACGACAATTTGTTCCATAAAACCTTATATGTCCCGGGGGATAACTTACAACCTTTGTTCCTGGGCTTGGGGGATTTGTGTGTCCATCCTGGAGACATTGTTATATGTTATTGGGTCTATTTTGAAAAAAAATGACTATCTCACAATTTTGATTAGATGCGTTTGGGGAATTGAGAGTGTCGGGGGGGGGGGCTATTTGCCCTCCTTTCCCTTTTTAACTCTTGAACGGGAACAAGAAATTTCAATTTGCGATCAAATGAGTCTCCTCTAACGTTTATACTACCACCCATTTCATGAAAGCCCTGGGCATAACTTACAACCCTGGGCATATGTCCCCTGGGCATAACTTACAACCCTTGTCCCAAGACTCTGGGAGGTTGCGTCAACTTTATTTTGAATAAAATAGCTATCTCTAAATTTCTATCGGATGCACACGGAGAAAAGAGAACGCGGGGGGGGGACTTTGAATTCACAATAATTCTATACAAAGCCCCCTAGTCTAAAAAAAAATAACACATTGTACCCACATCGCTCTTTACTTAGGCAGTGCTATTGCGCTGCCTGCGATACCCTGGGTTTTTGTATCTGTATGGGTAGGAACATATTAATCGTATGTGAAAATGTAAGGTTAGCCAGTGGCTGTAATCATTTTCTACGCATTTTTTTCCAGGCATAGAAGTCTTTCTCCAAGAAACATTGTATCGGCAGTTTCAGTCATGTACTAGTAATTTAAAATGACTAATATATTAAATATTCATTAAATTAAAAATAACAATCTGCCTCCGAGAAACAAATTACACAAATTCTAAAGATGATACCAGTTCGTCATTCAGCCAAATCCTTAAGGACGCCAGTTAAAAGGTCTCACTTAATCTGGAATCTAACATTTATCTTTATTTAAGGCCATATCCAGGATTTTTGTTCTGGGAAGGGGTTATTTTGTTTGGGGTTGGGAAATAAAAAACTTTAAAAACCGCATTGAAAATTTTTTAAGAAAATTTTTATTACCTTTCCAAGAGCCATACCAAAATTTCGAAGGAGAGGGATCAAATATGGTACCCTCTTTCTTGATAAGGCCTTTCTTTCAGGGGTCTTTGCGTATTATTTAAGTGTCTTTTCGGCTCGGGGCATGTCAAAGAGAACAAAGGATGTCAATTTTTCGCAATTCTGGTGCTGAAGAACGTTTGCTGTAATTTTAATGGTATATTAATAGAAATTATTTTAATCAGCCAATAAACAGCCTTTTCAAATCCTGATGGGCACTCTGTAAAATCGAACAGTGCTTGTATTTCAAAATTACGTTCTTCAGAATAGATCTACAGCAAAAATGAACCACTAGGAATGTGTGTTTAGTGACAATTATTGAAATAAATTAAGCTTAAGTTAAGATGATAGAATTTGTATTTTATAGACTTAGATTCAAAGAATAAAACCCATAAATTTAGGTAAAACTTTTTTGTGGAAATTTGAGATTGACCCAGTCTTCTATTCAATTTTCTATTCCCTAGAAACAACGGAAGGGTAGAGATAGTAGTACATCCCAACAATCCCATCCCAGCATCCCCAACATCCCCATCCCAACATCCCTATCCCAACATCCCCATCCCAACATCCCAGGATAGTAGCTTGAAAACACCTCCATGGTGTATAATTTGGGCTGTGGATTCATTCCAGAAGGTTTCACTAGATTGACTCAACGGGTTTCCAAAATAGAGAAGACCCCTTGATTCAGTTTTTCATTCAGTAGACACAAAAAAATTACACAAGAGGAAAGGGGTAAACATCGTGATAGCAATGTGGTTTCAGAATGCCTGGGAGGAAGTCACCAATTTTAAAAAATAGAGCTGACGGCTCCTCGCAATTCTTAAGTGTACTGGTATTTCGTGATTCAGTGTTTGTATCATTCCAGTGCTGGTGCTGTGCATCAGTTTGTGATCTGACCAAAAAGTTGGCAACCCTGCCGCTATTTTGAGAGCAACATTGCATATATTTCTGATGATACCGGAACTGTACCGTGAAATGACTTTGATCAGCGAAGTTAAATCACAAAATGACTTTTATCACTAAATTTAGTGTGTATATTGTTACCGAAAATCCTCTTTTTAGAGTTTCGGTTGCTCTTGTATTGTGGGATTCCAAGATGAACATATTTTAGCTAAAAATGATTTTTGGATGCTCAGGGGACACATTCACGTACTGAAAAGTTGGCAACCCTGTCCGTAAGTCCAGGGCTCAAAGGGGATTCTAATCCACAGAAAAATTTGAAAAAAAAAAAAAATTGGACCACCTGAAAATGACGAAAAGAACATTTTTTCGATCGATCCTGACCGAAAGGAATTACTGGACTTGGAGTGTTTCCGATTATCTCAGATCGAAAGGCTAAAAGATCGATTACTTCCAAAGGCCCAAGGGCCAGGTGAACTTCAGTGTAGACAAAACAAACTTAATAATTATAATGATAATAGTTTCTGACCCACTATACAAAAACACAAATGGGGTAAATATCATAAGCAAGAAGAAAAAGAAGAAAGATTAGCCCAACAACAATCGCACATTCTAGTAGAGCAGACGCATTAATTGATAGAAAGGGCCCAAGGAAAAAAATATATTTTCTTCCAGCTTGGTATACTCAAAGACTCAAAAGATGAAAATATATCAGTTCGACCATACCTTCGGACAATAGCGGTTTCATAATACCATCGCGGAGGGTATAAACAATTTTTGCAATATCTAAAATAACGTCATAATCTTTGTCATACGGCATAATAGTGTACCCGAGATTTTTGTTCAAACCTGGAAGTGGATCCATTGACAAGTATCTAAAAAGAAACCTTTAAACATATAGATTTTTGGTCATTCTCACACAACCCTGTTCTCTCCCTTAGAAAGACGTAGGCCCATCAAAACCTCAATTCTGACCTTTGTTTCAAGATGCAATAAATCATCAGCTTTTTAAAAATGGAGTTTCATAAAAGGTTAGGATTTATCCCGCTCGGTCTTCTCGTCAGAAAATAGGGATTCCGTCAAGATCTGTTGTTTCTCTAAATTGTGGAAAATTGGAATTGTTTAAATTGTGGAAAGGGCCCAAGGAAAAAAATGCACGTACTTTCAGCTTGGTACTTGAAGACTCAAAAGATGAAAGTATATCAGTCCCACCTTATCTTTGGTCAATACCGATGTTACGGTACCGTATCGGAAGGAAAAGCAAAATAATCACAATATCTAAAATAAACTATACAAATCTCACGCAAATCCTTTTTCAGAAGTGGGTAAAGTCCCGTAAAAATAACAAAACAGAATGATCGCAAAAACTTGGATATAACTTAGCAAGAGCCCTCCAAGAATATCGCCTGTGGTTTTGGGCTGAATTGATTCCTGATTTGTTTTGTCTCTGATCGGCTTAAAACTTACAGGGCAGATAGAAAGGGCTGAGACATACCCAACAAAAAAAACATAGAAAGGGCTGAGCCAAAAAAGGCTGAGATATGGCAAAAGTATGGGAGAGAATCACATTTTTTCAGATTAGTTTAAAACTTGTTAATGCTACATTTGCGCAAAATCAGTTTAAGTTTTGCCCCTAGACCCGGTGCATATGGTAAAGAAATATGGCTTTTAAATTCAATTTAGAAGACTGTGAAACTGATAATTATATTTAATATATCTATTTTCTATTATTTCGTTTACGAATTTAATTCGGTAACGATTACAAAATAAATTGTCTTTTAAGTACAGTAATTCTGAATCCAGAAATTTCTCGGAACACATTTTGAAAGCCCCATCCATTAATGAAATTACAACCTCTCTTTTCACTGAGACTGGGTGGCAAGAGTGAAAATTCAGATATCTATTGCTGTGAGTAGGCTTTCTATATATTGAAAGCAAATCTCTTTTAATTAATAAAATGTCAAGAAATGGTAGCTTATTATTTTCTTCAAATTCAACTGTAAATTTTATATTTTTATAACAACTATTTAAATCTTGACGAAAAAAGGTCTATTGATTCAAATCTGCGTTTCCAAATATATAGTACGTCATCTAAAACTACGCATAGCAGGCGTTTCAATAAAATCCATGAAAAGGTTTGCCAGGAGAAGACTAAGAGCGGCTCCTATCGACAAACCAAACACCTGCTTGTATAACTCTCTCTGAAACCAAAATAAAAATAATATTACCAGAGTAACTAATTTCATAATCATCTCAACACCCAAGCTTTTATTTTATTCGGACTACCGAGATTTTCCCTAGGCCTAACGTTAAATTTACCGAAGATCCCTTACACACATGAAAAAAAAGGTACTCTCCCATTATGTGGGCATTTACAAGGAAACCAGTCAGTAAAAATCCGTTTCTGACGGGTTAATTCAAGACACCGCTATACAGTAATGCAATCCATAGCGTGGTTGTCATTACGTATACGATATTTAAACTGTTGTTTTTTGGGGTCTTGGGGGGGGGGGAAGGTACCTAGGTTAGGTCAAGTTACGTATTTAATATATGCAAAGCTTTACCCCCCCCCCCTAATGTGCAAATATATAGCCCAAATTTGTTTATAAACTATTATATATTCATCCTATTTTATTTTATTTCATTAGCATTAACCAAACTTGACTTTTTAGAAATGCCCATATAATGGGAAAGTACCAAAAAAAATTACTGTTGTTCATTTTCCTTGCTTTGCAATTTATCGCCTTTCGTCAAGTTGTCAGTTTTCAACGAGAATACAACCATCTCTTATTTGGTTGACACTGGCCTTCCGAAAATTCATATAAGCTGCATCACTCTAAACAAAGGTTGTCCATTCTCTTAGTAATTGTATGCAATTCTTCACTGATGACCCTGACGTAGTGAAAGCAAGTTTTGTCCGCTACTATTCCCGTATGCGTTTGCGTAATTCTTATTCTTTGATTTTATTCTTGTTAAACAATTTCATCTGCATAACTTGGTGCCCCAGAACAAAACAATGTATATGGAACATGTTCGAAAATGAGTTAATGTTCGTGATCTGGCATAACTTCCACTGAATTTATGACAGTGTTTTCGGAATTCTAATTCTTTGTTTTCATTCTCATTAAATAATTTTGTCCGCATAATCTGGATAACCCGAAAAAAAAAATCAGTAAAATATGATGCGAGTGGTGCAGCATACATTTTACTGATTTTATGTCCTCGTTAGCATAATTAAAATTTTCCGACTTTGTTGTTAATAAAAATGTTGGTAGTGGTGCATTGTATGGTCACTTCTAAAAAGTCAAATTTGGTTAATGCTAATGAAAAAAGATAAAATAGGATGAATATATAATAGTTTATAAACAAATTTGGGCTATTTTTATATATTTGCGCATTAGGGGTGGGGGTGGGGGGTAAAGCATAGCATATATTAAATACGTAACCTAACCTAACCTAGGTACCTTCTCCCCCCCCTAAACCCCAAAAAACAACAGTTTAAATATCGTAAACGCAATGAAAAACACACTTTGCATTACATTTCTCTATAGCGGTCTCTTGCAATTAACCCGTCTGGCGGGTTTTTCGTGACTGGTTTCCTTGTAAAATATATAAAAGTGACCATATAACGCACCAGTACCAAAATGTTATTTCGAAAAAAAAATTAGTAGAGACAATATTTTACAAATTTTGGGTGCATATTAAATATACGGCATGTGAAAAAAAGAAATATCTCTCAAATATATTTTTAGTTTGACAGGATAAAATAAAGGAATGTGCGTACAACTCAACTCCATTCAACTGAATCCTCGCTTAACTTGACCCCCGATAAAATCAGCCCCTGTTTAACTCAAGCCCCATTATATTCAACCTCCATTCAACTCAATCCCCGTGAAACTTGACCCCATTTACCTTAGCCCATTCAGTTCAACCCCCTGCAACCCAGGCCCCTTTAACCCAACCCTCATTCAAAACAACCCCATTCAGCCTAGCCTAACTTGTTGCAGGGGTTAAATTTAATTGGGGTTGAATTGAATAGGGCTAGAGCTGCAGGAGGTGTGAGCTAAATGGGGCTGAGTTGCGGGGATTGAGTTAAATGAGGGATAGATTGACGGGAGTTGAGTCAAGTGAGGGTTGAGTTAAAACAGCAATAAGTTAAACGAGGGCTGCATAAAACAGCATTTGGAACTGTAAAACGGAGGACCTGTCCACAAATATTTTTTAAGATTTACATTCCCTTAGTAAGCTTTTGGTAATTTATTTTTCTCTGTCCTACAGTTTTATGATTGCAACGCAAGCAAGGCCGTATCCAGTATTTCTGTTCGGGTGGGGGGAGGGGGGGTACAAAAAGATTTGAGAATCACATCGAAAATTTGTTTATATAAATATTTGTTACGTTCTTAGATTGGGTTGGGGGGATGAACCTCCCACCCTAAACCCCTTTATATGAGACATTGAACTTAAGACAACACTTTTACTATTAATTGGTAGCTGAAATTCCGCTTTATCCATCTATCATCTTCCACCTTTTAAATTTGCTTTGCAATTTTCTTTTTAGATTGTAAAATACCTACGTCGAAGATGGATTGAAAACAATTAAAAAAAAGAACATACTATTTTCTAAGCAAGTTTAAATATTTTCCAGGAAATATCCTAAGTAATATTATTTCTTGCTCAATGAATGCATAGATATGAATTTATAAATCTAAGACAGAGTCTTTCAAAGGAGGGAGGGGGCAACCGGGGCAGCTTCCCTGGCAACCGTGGCTGGGAGGGCCTGTGACTGGATGGTCGCCTACCTTTATCAAATTTTTCACTTTGATTCTGCTTTTTTGCTTATATTTGAGTCGAGGAGGGGCGCTGTAATTACTTTGTCGCAGGGCACCAGCCCTAGGAACGGCTCTGATCTAAGGATATAAGTATCTTGTCCTTTTGGAGTAAGTTAAAGTACCAATGATAGTGATAATTAAATCTAATTTTTTGTATTGGTTAAGTGGAAAATTAAACAACCACATGCAGCATAATTAATAAGGGAAAATCGGGTGGGAGAGGGTTCCATTTCTAAGGAAAAAGACTTCTGCATACATTATTGCAGTTCGGTGGCAGTGGCAGTGGGCACAAAATAAATAAAAAATATATAATAACGCGGGTTAAAATCGCGGGTTATACAAACACGGGTTAAACACGGGTTAAAGTAGTTGTCTTTAGATTCAACAAATTGTTTTGTTGAGTTTTTGTGGAAAAAGTGTTGTCATATTAAACTAATTAGTTTTGACTATTTATTTTTACGTTTTAAATTGGCAACATTGTTGAAAATGTTCTACTGCAAAGGGTGTATCCAGAATTTTTGTTCGGGTAATAGATCTACAAAAAACTTTAAAAACGCATCAAAAATATGTTTATATGCATTTTGTTACGTTTTTGCGAACAAGATGACGTTTTCATTTTGGCGTCTTTGGTACTTTAAAGTTGCAGGCTTGGCAAAAAATCGTAAGTTTTAAGGGATCCCTATTTGTTTTCACCGTTTTCAAAGGGATAACGTTTTCATTTTGGCGTGTTTTTTTTTTGGTACTTTAAAGTTGCAGGTTTGGCAAAAAAATCGTGAGTTTTAAGTGAGCCCTATAGACTTTCCGTGGCTGCTAATTTAAACATCAGCTCTCTTTTTATCTATTTGGTTTGTTGTGCATGCGTTCTCTTTATAACCCAATTGAACAAAATTTGCCGTCTTTGGAGTATAATAAGAAAGTAAAGGACCACCGATCTTGCAAAGTAGATATTTTAAAAATATAGTATCTTTATGCAACAATTAGATACGCTGATATGTTATGTTGAAGGTTTAGCAATTAAGTAGTGCATAGCACGGCATTGTTTTTTTCTTTCACAATTATGCGATGCTTGGTTGCAAAAATATAATGAATTTCTCTTTTTCTAAAATTATGACTTATTGAAAATTTAAAAGTTAAAAAACCATAGACCGATAAGCCGAACGTTCCTATTTTTAGATTCGAACATTGAGCCATATTTTTTTTTTCTTATATACTTTTTCAGCAACACTGCCCATTAAAAAATTTGAACCTAGTTATCAAATTTGACGGTCTTATATTTATAGCCATATTTTAAAGGCCTTTTTAAACCATTCCGTGTAGGATATTTGCATTTTTTAAATATAATTGTTTACATTTAGAAGGAGGGGGTGGGTTCAGGTCCAGCAGTGTTCTACTTGAGTTTAGCCTTTTATAGATTTTAATGTCCTAATAACTAAGAAACTAAAAATAAGCAAAAAAAAAAGAAAAAAAAATAAGCTGGAAAAAAAAACAGAAACAAAACAAAGGTATGTCACTAAATAACTTACCCTCCAGAAATATTCGACTGTTGGAGGTAACGGATCAGGTATTTGTGCTTGAATACATTTTTTTTTTCAAGGGTGGGGCCCGACATTTAGTTCTGGGGATGAACAACTGTCGAAAATCACAGACACAAAAAAATAAATAAGTGTGTTTTAAAAAAACAAGAAAGTTTTTAAAACCTGTGAACAACTTGAAGCTTCTCGGGGTGGGATGGAAGTCTGGAAGTTTTCCTCGCTACTCGCAATGGAGTTTTAATCTCTGTCTTTACTATCGTGAAGAGAGTAATTTTTAAAGTATTAACTTTGTTTCATGTCCTTTATAGGAATCAAAAATTTATAGGGACCCTCATTTGGTGGTCAATGTTGAAAGATTGGGGGAATCGAGGGATTGGAAGTTAAAATCCATATAAAAATACAATTATGGAATATTAAAGTTACAGAAATGAGTATTTTAAATTCAAATAATTTTCTTGTTGCTTATATTCAAATTTTGCGTTGAATTAGTGTTCATGTTGAACTGTAACGAGTCGCCACTGACAGTTTCCTTGTCATGGTGGCTCTTCATTTTGATTATATGTTTTTGAAGTTTTCTCAAATGCTTTAGTCTATATTTTCATTCTTTTTGTGCTGAGGACGGTTAGCAGATATTTTGGTCAAAATATCAACATTTTTTCTCCTTTTATCTTTTTTTTATTGTCCTTTACTTTATTGTCCTTTTATTTTCTCTCATTGTTATGTTTAGCCAGTATGGTCTCATAATTTATATTAGATAAAAAAAACAAGGTTTTTTAACTGAAAGTAATGAGCGACATTAAAACTTGAACAGAAATTATTCCGTATATGAAAGCGGTTGTCTCCTCATCAACTCCTAGCTCTTTAAGCTAAATTTTTCTATTGTCTAAAAAAAATTAAGTTGTGAGACAGAGCCAAACTTTATCGTAAAGAGCGAGGCGTTGAGGAGGAGACAGCCCCTTTCATATACGAAATAATTTCTGTTCAAGTTTTAAGTTTTAATGTCGCTCCTTACTTTCAGTTAAAAGAACTTTTTTTTTATTTAATTTCTGAACGTTTTGAATTAATGCAGCTTTGATTTTGGCTCGCCGTACATGAAAAATTAAAACAAAATTTATATATTAATTTTACTTTTTTTTACTTTTTTTTAAATGGCTTTTCAAAATTTTGTTCTGACGTAACTTACGTAGCGAACTTCTATATTCGTATGTTTTTATTACGTGTATTAGGGAGTTCTCCCCAAGGCAATACCTCGTTCTTCACGCTAAAGTTCAAATTTTTTTCGAATCATAAACTCCTGAGTCACGAAGGCCGGTTAATTAGAATATATAGCTCTTTTGAAAGTACTAAAAAAAACTTTAGCGTAAAGAGCGAGGTATTGACTAGGGGGTGAACTCCCTCATATACGTAATAATTCCTGTTCGTTTTAAATTTTAATGTTGCTCATTACTTTCAGTTGTAAAAACTTTTCAACAGAATGTTTTTTTATTTAATTTCTGATCATTTTTTAAATAATGCTGGGAAATCCGGCGCCCCCTTCATAGAAATGTCCCTTCCCCCAAGGAAACATTCTCCATGGAAAAATCATCGCCCGTAAGCACCTCCTCCGAACCCTCCCCCACCAGAAAAAAATCCCTCCTGAAAACGTCTATAGACTTCCCAATAACCAATACTATATGTAAACAATGGGCAAAGTTCATAACTTGAAGCCCTTCCCCCGGGAACTGTGGGGGATTAAGTCATCCTTAAAGATATCTTTATTCAATCTTCGAATGGGCTGAACGAAATGGCTATCTCAAAATTTTGATTGGGTGACTTCGGGAAAAAAATGAGCGTGGGAGGGGGCCAAGTTACCCTCCAATTTTTTGGTCATTTAAAAAGGCCACTAGAACTTTTAATTTACGTTCGAATGAGCCCTCTCACGATATTCTAGGACTACTGGATCGATACGATCACCCTGGGAAAAAAAAACAAAACAAACAAACACGCATCCGTGATCTTTCTTCTGGTAAAAAATACAAAATTCCACATTTTTGCAGATAGGACCTTGAAAATTCTAAAGTAGGGTTCTCTGATACACTGAATCTGATGGTGTGATTTTCATTGAAGTTTTGTGACTTTTAGGGGTCAGGGGTTAGGGGTCATTTCTTCCTTTTTTCAAAATGAGGCAAATTTTCTCAGGCGCGTAACTTTTTATGGATAAGACTAAACTTGATGAAACTGACATATTTGAAATCAACATAAAATTATGATTTTTTATGTATCTATTGGTATCAAAATGCCGTTTTTTAGAGTTTCGGTTACTATTGAGCCGGGTCGCTCCTGACTTACAGTTCGCTACCACGAACTTTTTGATATTACTACAGTGCTTAAGACATTGAACTGGCTCTATAGTATCATTATTTGTAGCTTCATTTCCAAATTTTGCGAATGAAATGGTTTTTAAAACAAAAATTTTTAAAAGCCATTTAAAGCCATACGACGAAAAACTACACTGTGGCGCGATATTGTCCTTTTTTTTTAGCTATAACAGGTCATTATGCAAGGCATTTTGAATATTTATTTCAGAGCATCATTTTACGTTTACACTATCATTTAGACTTCCACTATCCCAAATTTTCGTGGTTTCACTGAATTTCCCTTAAGGAAAATCGGGTTCTTCTAAACCTCTACAAAAATTAGTAATTTGTACTCCGTGTCATAATGTTGATATAATTACGAACGACAGTTTTCGGGAAGGTTATATATATATATATATATATATATATATATATATAATATATATATATATATATATATATATATATATATATATATATATATATATATATATATATATATATATATAGATATATATATATATAATATATATATATATATATATATATATATATATATATATAATATATATATATATATATATATATATATATATATATATATATATATATATATCTATATATATATATATATATATATATATATATATATATATATATATATATATAGATATATATATATATATATATATATATATATATATATCTATATATATATATATATATATATATATATATATATATATATATATATATATATATATATATATATATATATATATATATATATATATATATATATATATATATATAATATATATATATATGTATATATATATATATATATTTATATATATACATATATACCCTTCTGCCCAGTGGCGGATCCATAGGGGGGCGCGCGCCCCCCTAACGTAGTCGAAAGTAGTGTAATTTACTTAATTAACGCAAGTACGAAAAATGTGGTTCAATACTGCTCTCTAGGGCCATAATGAAAGAAAGGTTGAGGTGGCTAGGGCACGTTGTGCGGATGAAGGATGACAGATTGCCGAAGATTGTTCTTTTCGACCAACCGTCTAGGGCTAAACGGAAAGCAGGTCGTCCTCGTCTGGGGTGGGAGGACATCATAAAAAAATACTTAAAGGAAATGGGAACTTCATGGGCGGGTGTAAAAAGGGAGGCTTTGAATAGATTGGGATCAAGGAGGAGCGTGCGTAGCTATGTTGGCCTCAGGTGACTTGGTGCTGCGGTGAGTTGTTAGTAGTAGTAGTAGTAGAAAAGGGGCGGGGAAACACGCCCCAATCGAAGGCACTTGTAAGAAAAGAAGACGTAAACAATTTAAGATAACACGTATTCGATGATAAACAAACTCGTAAAATAGATCAATATATTAGCAAACAAAGAAATCTTGCAATTAGCCTCTTTGAAGCTTCTATCTTTTCGACCGGTTCAGATCCAGTAGGGGGCTGGGGGAATTGTTCCCCTCAAGGTTTTTCTGACTGCCTCATTTGTTTTGTTTCCTTATTTTACTTTTTATTTAAAATAAACTTGTCAATTATTGGCACCCTTGTCACCCTCCACCAGATCTTGCTCTAGATCCGTCTTTGCATCTGGACAGCCCTATCAAAACTTGCGCATAGGAAGAAGGGAATTATATCCTCATCTTTATCTAAATATCCATAGGGAATTAAAAACTTTCTAAGTAATTGAGGCCCTTGACAAAATTTTGACGGATCCCCTCGTATTAAAATGCGTGTATCTATGCATGAAAACAGAAGATCTTTCTTTGTCAAAGACAGTGGTAATGGATTAGTAGTCTCAGAAAAGAAATAGGGAGCGAAAAAAAAAACAAACATAAATCCTTACCAGCTAAGTATCAATATTATTATAAATGTTTCTCAAAAGATACCAAACCAAAACTAATTGTAAATTTGCAAATATTCATAACTGCCCGAAGATGCCTGAGAAGGTGGAGCTACTGAAAAAAAACTCAAGGCTTTCACTGTCACATGTTAGCGGAAGGAAAAAACTAGTTTGTTTACTTCCGAGTTGTGTAGTAAAACCGTAATGTAAAATTTTGAAGTGCGTCTACAAAGACATCATTTTAGTCTCGTGTTTGGGGAGGGAGGATATTTTAAGCGCCAAAGGATTTCTTGGAGGCAAAGCTGCAAGTTAATAAAGGGTGTGAAACTTGTTTGGTTTTTCCCGAATAGTAAACCGTAGAGTGAAGAACCCTTAAAAGGTTCGTACAGAGAGGCCATTCTACTCTATATTTTATAAGGTAGGGGAAAGTCAAAACGAACAACTTTTAGGGACAACGCTGCATTTTAAAGGAAAGAAAACCGTGCTTTCGGGCAGAGAAACCGTAGTCAGACTTAAGCGTAATTATTAACGGTTTGTACAGGTAGTGAGGTGCGATTTCAGTTTTCCCCTTCGTAAATGGAGGAGGAGGTGGCAAGAACAAAGAATTTCAAAGGGAATATGAAAAAAAGACTATGCACTAGGCCACCTAGTACACAGAATGCCTGGCTACAGAACTAGATGGAAAGGCAGATCTAGAGATAAAAATTTAATAAATCAAATAATATTAACATTTTGATTACTAAATATCAGTATATGTATATTAAACTGACAATGCACATTCATTTGTATTTTTTCGGTTAAGTGCAAATTATATTCTGGCATTGGGAAGGCATAGGGGTTTTGAGCCCTACTCATGTTAATTTCTGCTCGCTTTGAGTTTGACTCAGTTATTTATTGTAATTTCTGTTCGTTTTGGATTTCATTGATTTATCGATCCTGATTTGCGGTAGTTTCACGCTTGGTAGATTATTTTATTTTATTTTTATTCATTTTTGGTTTAATAGGGTTCTTTACTTTTTTTTGAAAAACTTATTTTGTGGAAAAGGTTTTTTAAATTAATTTCTGTTCGTTTTATATTGACATAGTCTTTTAAGGGAAAAAGAAAAGAATTCTTTAATTTTTTTTTTTTTTAAGAGTTTATAGTTTGGCCTGCTATTTCTATGCTGGAGAAGAATTTTCAGCAATTTTTAACAACATACACCCTTTTAAAAATTTGAACACAAATAGTAGTGTTTAAATTAGTTTCACACCTCCTCTAGTTGACCTAAAATAGAAAACTTGATACCATTCGCAAAAAAATCTGTTTACTTTCTTTGATAGCTTCGATACCCTTACTCTATTTTGATTTGGTTAAAATTTAAGAGAAGAGGTATCCCCGAAAGTTTGAACATAATACCCTCAGTCGTTCTTGGATACTGCTGAGATGCCTTATTGGGAATTAGTATTAAGACAGTGCATTTTGATTTAATCTCTAGACAACATTTAGTTTTTAAACATAATTGGCAAATGGACGGGTAGGCGTGGGAGGGGGACTAGTTGCCCTCCAATCATTTTCGACTATTAGCCATTTTTTAGCCCTTTCTATTTTCAATCGAATGAGCCCTTTTCGAAGTTCCTAAGACAACTCCTTCGATACGAAGTGCCCTGTTCTAAACAAAAAGAAAAAAATAATAATACATTGTACCCACATCGATGTTTATTGTAGAATGTCAAGCCTTCCAATAACTTTCGACTATTAAAAAGGGCACTAGGCCTTTCAATTTACAATCGAATGAGCCCTTTTTGAGTTTCTACAACAACCCTTTCTATAAACACCTTTTATGTCCCAAGGGCATAAATTTCGACCCTTGCCCTGAGATCTATGAGGGGGTTGTCATCCTCAAAGACCTAATTTCCAGAACTTTCAACTACGTTAAACAAAATGGCTATCTAAGACTTTTGATTGGATGTGTTTGGGGAAATGGTGGGCTTGAGAGGGGCGTTAGTTGCTCTCCAATCACTTTCAACTATTAAAAAAGGGCACTGGCCCTTTTAATTTCCAATCGAATGAGCTCTTTTGAAGTTTCTACGACAATGATTTCAATATAGACCTTATATGCCCCCAGGGCATAACTTACAACCCCTGCCCAGAGGGCTGGGGGGAGGGGGGATGGCTTGTCATCCTCATAGACCTAATTTCAAGAATTTTTAACTACGTCGAACAAAATGACTATCTCAAAATTTTGATTGGATGTGTTTGGGGAAATGGTGGGTGTGAGAGGGGTGTTAGTTGCCCTCCAATCACTTCAGACTATTAAAAATGGCACTAACCCTTTCAATTTCCAATTGAATGAGCCCTTTTTGAAGTTTCTACGACAACGCTTTCAATAAAACCTTATATGCCCCAAGGGCATAACTTACAACCCTTGCCCAGAGGGCTGTGAGGGGTTGTCATCCTCAAAGACATAATTTCCGGAACTTTCAACTACGTTGAACAAAATGGCCATCTCAAAATTTTGATTGGATGTGTCTGGAGAAATGATGGGTGTCAGAGGTGGGTTACTTGCCATCCAATCCCTTTCGACTATTAAAAAGGGCACTATCCGTTTCAATTTTCTATCGACTTATTCCTTTTTAAAGTTTCTACGACAACGCTTTCTATAATAAAAAAAACTTATATACCCCAAGGGCATAACTTACAACCCTTGCCCTGAGGGCTTTGGGGAGAGTGTCATCCTCAAAAACATAATTTCCAGACTTTTTAACTACGTCGAACAAAATGACTATCTCAAAATTTTGATTGGATGTGTTTGGGGAAATAGTGGGTGTGAGAGGGGTGTTAGTTATCCTCCAATAAGTTTCGACTATTAAAAATAGCACAAGCCCTTCTAATTTCCAATCGAATGAGCCCTTTTTGAAGTTTCTACAACATCACTACCTATAAAAACCTTATATGCCCCCAGGGCAAAACTTGCAACCCTTGCCCCGAGGGCTCTGAGGGGGGTTATCATCCTCAAAGACCTAATTTCTAAAACTTTTAAACACATTTAACAAAATGTATATCTAAAAATCTTGATTGGATGTGTTTGGGGAAAAGGTGGGCGTGAGAGGGGGGTTTGTTGCCCTTAAATCACTTTCGAATATTAAAAAGCGCACTAGCCCTTTGAATTTCCAATCGAATGAGCCCTTTTTTAAGTTTCTACGACAAAACTTTCAATAAAAATCTTATATGCCCCCAGGGGATAACTTACAACCCTTACCCTGAGGGCTGTAGGGGGAGTGTCATCCTCAAAGATATAACTTACGGACCTTTCAACTACTTTGAATAAAATGGCTGTCTCGAAATTTTGATTGGGTGTTTTTGGATAAATGGTGGGCGTGGAAGGGGTGTTAGTTGCCTTCCAATCACTTTCGACTATTAAAATGGGCACCAGCCATTTCAATATCGAATCAAATGAGCCCTTTTTGAAGTTTCTACGACAACGCTTTCTATAAAAAAAAACTTTTTATGCCTCCAGGGCATAACTTACAACCCTTGCCCTGAGGGCTGTGGGGGGGGGGGGGTTGTCATCCTCAAAGACCTAATTTCATGAACTTTCAACTACGTTGAACAAAATAGCTATCTCAAAATTTAGATTGGATGTGTTTGGGGAAAAGATGGGCGTGAGAGGGGGGTTAGTTGCCCTCCAATCACTTTCGACTGTTAAAAAGGGCACTAGCCCTTTGAATTTCCAATTGAACAAGCCTTTTTTGAAGTTTCTACGACAAAATTTTCTATAAAAACCTTATATGCCCCCAGGGCATAATTTATAACCCTTGCCCTGAGGGCTGTGGGTGAGTGTCCTCCTCAAAAACATAATTTCTATCTGGAAATTAACTACGCTTAACAAAATGGCTATCTCAAAATTTTGATTGGGTGTGTTTGGGGAAATGGTGGGTGTGGAAGGGGTGTTAGTTGCCTTCCAGTCACTTTCGACTATTAAAAAGGGCACAAGCCACTCCATTTTCCAATCGAATGAGCCCTTTTCGAAGTTTCTACGACATCTCCTTCGAATTTAATCGTTCGCTGCTTCATACAGAAATTTGATGGTTGTCAAAGAACGCCTGTTTAGATTAAACAAAATAAAAAAAGTTTGTTTAGCTGAAAGTAAGGAGCGACATTGAAACTTAAAACGAACAGAAATTATTCCGTATATGAAAGGGGTTGTCCCCTCCTCAACTCCCCGGTCTTTACGCTAAAGTTTGACTCTTTCTCCCAACTCTATTTTTAAAACAATAAAAAACTTTAGCGTAAAGAGTGGTTCATTGAGGAGGGGGCAGCCCCATTCATATACGGAATAGTTTCTGTTCCGTTTAAGTTTTAATGTCGCTCCTAACTTTCAGCTAAAAAAATAGTTTTTTAATTAATTTTTGAACGTTTTTTGTATTAATGCAGGTTTTGAAGATTACTTACCGTATATGGATAATTAATACGAAATTTGCATATTAATTTACTTTTTTTAACTAATAATAACCTTATTATAACCTAAGTTTGAGTTTTGTTCCAGTTATTCGGTACTCCCCCTCTACGGAAAATTCCAGATCTAGTGCTTGATCTCATTGGAAGATAAGGCATAATGAGCTTGAATTACAATTACAACATCACTGATGAATATAGACCTAGTATTTATAGACAAGATGGAAAACATTATTGCACCAAATAGTAAATAACGGACCAGTAAAACCTACTGGAGTACTTAAGGCCGTTTAATAGAATAATAAGCTCTTTTAAAAGTTCTAAAAATCTTTAGCTTAAAGGAGGAGGTATTAAGGGGGGGGGTGAACCCCTCGTAGTTTTAATGTTGCTCCTTACTTTCAGCTGAAAAACTTGTTTTTTTATTTAATTTCAGATCGTTTTTTAAATAATGCCGGGAAATCCGGCTCGCCCTCTATGGAAAATTCCCTTACCCCATGAAAAATTTATCCATGGAAAGATCCTCCCATTTAACCTTTCCCCCTCCACCAGACAAATTTCCCCTGAAAACGTCTAAATACTTCCCAAAAACTAATACTTTACAGTTCAGAACTGGGCAAAGTTCATAACTTGCTGTCCTTTCCGGGGATTTTTGGAAGTTAAGTCATCCTTAAAGACATAGTTATTAAGCTTTTCGACTCTGCTGAAAAAATGGCTATCTCAAAATTTTGATCGAGTGACTTTGGGGAAAAATGAGCGTGGGAGGGGGGCTAGCTAACCTCCAATATTTTGGTCACTTAAAAAGGGCATTAGAACTTTTGATTTCCGATGAAATGAGCCCTCTCTCGATCTTCTACGATCACTGGTTCAATAATCTTCAACTTCACGGTGATGAATTGAATTTAATAAAAACTAAATCTGTTCTTTCTGCATTTATGACAAAACTTCTTGTGTACAAGCGAAATTTTGAACGAGGGGAATTCAGCCAGTTTCCAAATTTATCAGGAACAGAAAAAAAAATGGCGGCATACTTTCTTATTGTGAGCATTTGGAGGCACTCCATTCAGATTTTAATAAACGATTTGATGATATATTAAAAATGAATATACCTGATAGGGTTTTGGATCCTCTTTTAAGTGCAAATATAGAAGATTCTCCGCATTTACAAGAAGAATTGATGAAAGTAACTACAAATGATGAATCTAAATTCAAAAAAGGCTACACGTAATTCTGACTGCAAAAAGAGATCCCTACGGCTTATCCACAAATTGGGCTGTCATTAAAAAAAATATTGATTGTATTTCCGTCATCATACTTAGTCGAACGTGAAAAAAAAGAAACCGATTGCAAATAGTCGATCCCGGTGATTTAATATTACTACTGACGGAGATAGAACCGACAATTTCTAAATTGGTAGCAGCAAACCAGGCTCATCCTTCACATTAAAATTAAGGTACTTTTTGCATCGTCTTTATTCTGAATTTAATATATAGTTTCATAATTTCAAACTTCGAAGTTCTTAATTTATAAATTTCTTAAATATATTTTATGAAAAACGTACATACAATAATGACGTAAAATAACTTAAGAGTCTTGTATAGAATGTGAAGACTGAAGAGGAATTAACGAGTAAAATAATAATTTTGATAATGATCATTATTTTAATAAATAAATCATCAAAATTTTCGGGAAAAAACCTTCCCATCATCAGTGACGTACTAACTGCGACGACCCCAAGTCAGCACATCGAATTTTACAGAAATTGAATAAAAAAAAAGTTTTTTCAACAGAAAGTAAGGAGAAACATTAAAACTTAAAACGAAAAGAAATTATTGCGTATATGAGGGGGTTCGCCCCCTAGTCAATACCTCGCTCTTTACGCGAAAGTTCGAATCTTGTTCGAATCACATATCCCTGAATCACTAAGGCCGTTTAATTGAAATAGATGGCTCTTTTTGTCACTGCACGGTGCACGCCTTGCAGCACCTGGTTCAAAGTGTAAACTGTTCATTAGACTCAGGCGTCATACCTATGACTATTTTCATTTACATCAGAAAAGCCTTTGACACGGTTGATTTCAAAGTGTTGCTTCACCGAATGCGAAGTCTTGGAATCAAAGGAATTTGTCTAAGATGATTTGAGAGTTATCTTTATGGTAGGTCCCTCAAAGATATTTTAAATGATGTAGTCTCATCTTCTTTTCCTGTGAAGTATAGTGTGCCACAGGGCTCTGTGCTGGGCCCCTTAGTTTATGTAGATATAATGCGCTTTTATCTGCAAGATGTATGTATTACTTCCTTTGCTGATGACACTGTGCTAACAGTATTTGCAAAATCAGTTGATGATTTAATAGAAAATGCTAATAATGCCCTGAAAGGACTGGAGATGTTTATGAGTTTAAATTTTCTATGTGTTAATGTAAAGAAGACGTTTTTACTGACGTTCTGTAGAAGTCCGTTGATGCAAGCGGTAAAGTCTTGCTGTGTGGAAAGCCTGTTGTTCAAGTAAATTCACTACGGTATCTTGGTTTCTTCTTTGATTCTAATCTTACGTGGAAACTTCACAGTGATACCATATCATCATAAATTGCACGTGGAGTAGGAATACTTAGAAGAGTGAAGCAGGTTCTGTCGCAGAGTACTCTTCGTACGATATATTATGCAATTATTTATTCGTATATATCATATGGATGTGTCGTGTGGAGCAGCAAGTTTTATGTGAACTACAAGCGTGTGCAAGTGTTACAGAATAAAGCAGCAAAAATAATATACAAAATGTGAAAGACATCAGTGCATGTTTTAAATCTCTAAGACTGCTTAACGTTGGGCAGATAAGAGACTACCAAGCCGCGATACTTGTTTATAATTGTGTGAATAATCTAGTCCCGTAAATTTTTAAGGAGTTCTACCTTTTCAACAGTGATTTTCATGATTATGATACAAGAAGCTGCGATAATTTGGTTGTGGAGCTTAAAAATAGTGTGAGATCAGGTTTTATTTTAAAGTATCTTGGTCCTTCTGTTTGGAATTCACTTCCTGTGTGCGTTAGGGTGGCTGAGCATCTTCCTCAATTTAAAAATAGATTAAATGAGTATTTTTGGGTTAATTAGTTGTTTATTGTTTTTATTTGTTGTTTAAGGTTTTTTTTGGCAGGGGGGAGGAGTGGGTGGATGGGCTGGGGGAGGAGTGGGTGAATGGGCTAGGGGGAAGGCTGAGAGTTGTATTTGATGCTGGTTATGTCTCTGGAAGTGTGTGAGTGAAGGGGATTGGCTTAGTTTTTTTCCTTATTATTTGTTTGTGGAATTGATTTATTAAGTTAGGTTGATTTAGGAAGAGTTATGTATGTAATCACTACGCGTTAGCAAAAATTTCTTTTTTTCGCCTAGCGTAGTGTTTTCTAATTATATTGGCTTGATTTTTTTGTTTATTTGATGAAATAAACCTAAACCTTTTGAAAGTACTAAAAAAACTTTAGCGTAAAGAGCGAGGTATTGACTAGGGGGCGAACCCCCTCATATACCTAATAATTTCTGTTCATGTTAATGTTGCTCCTTACTTTCTGTTGAAAAAACTTGTTTTTTTTTTAAATTTCTGATCGTTTTTTAAATAATGCTGGGAAATCTGGCCCCCTTCATAGAAATGTCCCTTCCCCCAAGGAAACATCCTCCATGGAAAGATCTTTCCCACGTAACCCCCTTTCTCCCCCCCCCACCACCAGAAAAAATTCCTCCTGAAAACGTCTGCATACTTACCAATAACCAGAACTATATGCAAAGAATGGGCAAAGTTCATAACTTGTAACCCTTCCCCCGGGAACTGTGGGGGATCAAGTCATCCTCAAAGACATATTTATTAGATTTTCAACTATGCTGAACAAAATGGCTATCTCAAAACTTTGATTGGGTGACTTCGGGAAAAACATAAGCGTGGGAGGGGGCCAAGTTGCCCTCCAATTTTTTGGTCACTGTAAAAGGGCACTAAAACTTTTAATTTCCTTTTGAATGACCCCTCTCACGATATTTTAGGTGTACTGGATCAATACGATCACCCCTGGGGAAAAAAAAAGAAAGAAAAAAAAAAGAAATAAATACGCATCCCTGAAAAAAAAACCAACAAAGTTCCACATTTTCGAACATACGAGCTTGAAAAATCTACAGTAGGGTTTTCTATTACACTGAACCTGATGGTTTGATTTTCATTAAGGTTCTATTACTTTTAGGGGGTGTTTCCCCCTTTTTTTGAAAATAATTCAAACTTTTTCAGGCTCTTAACTTTTGATGGGTAAAACTAAACTTGATAAAAGTTATATATTTGAAATCAGCATAAAATTCTAATTCTTTTGATTTATCTGTAGGTATCAAAATTCCGTCTTTTAGAGTTTCGGTTACTATTGAGCCGAGTCGCTCCTTACTTACAGCTCGTTACCACGAACTGTTTGATAAAATATTTTACTACAAATATAATATGTCTGTAAAATTCAATATACTGACTTGCGGTCCTAGAAAATTCGTACACCAATGATGATGGAAAGATTTTTTCCCAAAACGTTTGATGACTTATTTATTAAAATAATTATCATTATCAAACTTAGTCTTTTACTCGTTAATTCTTCTTCTCACAGATACAATAATATTTATATCCCTCATTAATTGCTATGAAAATAAAAAAAAAATCCAGGGGGGACTGGGTAATTTTTTTTCTGAAATTTTTTTTTTCTGTAAGCGATACAATCTGGTTTTTGGATTTTAACAGTTTGTCAATCTGTTGAATCTAATAATTATTCATAATCTATAGAACTCCAGACTATATGGCTCCAGTGACCCTAATCCACAAAAATGTAGAAGAAGGAGTCCCAGGGGGGACTGGGTAATGTTTTTTTCTGAAAAGAGGGCAGTAGGTCAAATAAGTTTGGGAATCACTTATCTAAGCGATGACAGATTGTAAGCGATACAATCTGGTTTTTGGATTTTAACAGTTTGTCAATCTGTTGAATCTAATAATTATTCATAATCTATAGAACTCCAGACTATATGGCTCCAGTGACCCTAATCCACGAAAATGTAGGAGAAGGAGACAAATATCTTTTTCGATTAAAAAAAGAAGGTACTCATATGTTATAGCGACCCCGCTCAAGAAGTGAATTTAGGTTATTCCTAATAAAATATATTTAAGTATGAATAAAATATAATACTTTACAAACAAATTTGGGCTACATATTTGCACATTAGGTGGGGGGGGGATGGTAAGGTATAGTGGGTCTGAAATGTGTTAGGTACAATTATTTTGCATATTATGAAGTAATAATTGTTTTCTAACTTCATACTGTCCAAATACTTTACCCCTTAACCCCCTACCCTACTGTGCAAATATATAGCCCAAACTATATATTTTTCATCTATTCTGTCACTTGTCTTCGTCTTGTCTCACGCTAAGGTGAAAGAAACTAGTGAAAGAAACCGGTTCTATGGTGGCTCAATGAATGAAGAACTTGAGTGGGGTCGCTATAGCGGATAAGTACCAAAAAGGGAAACACAAAAAAAGTATTTCGAAAGTACAGGGGAGTGGAGGGTGAGGGTATTTTTGTTTTTTAAATCTTCAAAAACTGAAAATACAAAAAGATAATCTTGAAAATTTGGGGGAAGCTGTTGCCTCAAACAGCCAATTCCCAAATTGGTTCCCTCGAATCGGTTTTATATTCCAGCCATTTTTGAACTACAAACAGAAGAGGGTACCTCTGATTGATGTGTCCTCTCCCTTTCTTAAAAACACCCTTTTCTTCGGTTTTAGATTTATCTACTGTATCACTTAGTCTAAATAGTGTCCTTATGCAAAGTAATATGCTTCCTACCGGCATGAATTTAAGGCCTCGTTTAACGCTTATGGCATTTGGGCTTAAGGCTGAAGGCCTCTACTCAAGTTAATGCCTTAGTTTGTTGTTTATGAAAAAAAAATCTTTTTATGAATCCATCTATTCAGACTCATCAGAATAACAATTTGTAACCATTACAATAGATTTTTGGAAATTTCATAAAAGAACCTGAAAGTCCTATAAAAAATGAATTCGAATCAGAATAACATTAATTATACTATTAAATTGACATAAAATTCTTTAGCTGTTTGCATTTTTCAACTAACATTTTTACTAGTTATAGATTTTTTTTGACAAGTTTAATGAAATAGCAGCCTAAAATACTTCTTGTTATTTTGAAGGATTTTTGATGTTTTTGTTTTGTCCTTATTTACTGATCCCGAAATTTAAATTTGATCCTTCGGGGCTTGGAATAGCGCTTTAAAAATAAAAATTTACTTTACAAATGTTAAACTATAAATATAAATATCATTTCAAGATATGATTTAATGTTCTATATGCTATCAATGGCCCTGGAAGATTTTTTTCTCTTTTAGCAAGGCATATTCTATGTGATTTGTAACAATCATGATAATTCAAAGTTGTTCAAAGTTAATTTTTTGAGTATTTGAGTTTTGCTATTTATTGTAATTTCGATTCGTTTTCGGTTTCATTTATTTATTGATCTTTTTGTTTTCTTACTCTAAGGTGAAAGAAACTAGGGAAAAAAAAACAGTTTACAGTGCGTAAATGAAAGAACAACTTGAGCGGTAGTGGGTATATCATACAAGTAACAAATTTAATACAAAGTTAATGTTGATCCTTCTAGCTTTTAATTCGCTTTCATCTGGGACACAACATATAATGTCTGTTTAATGCTAATAATTTTTTTGTCACACCGAGAATACGCTTTGTGTTTTTACACTTTAAAAAACGCTTAATTTACCAGTTTACTGAAACGTTTAATTGAATCCTTAGTAAACTCCAATTTTAGTTTCCTTTTAGGCTTGGGGATTTTAGCCCAGTTTTGTCACTTGACGAACTCATGAGAAAACAAAGGTTAATACCATGTCTGGAGAGAGGTCTTGGGGGGGGGGGGGGAGGGGGGTGTTCCATAAGACAGGTCTAAAGAATCTTGCTTTGACAAATTACAGCTAGAAAATTTGCATTTATTTTTAAAACTCTCTCCCTCCCTTTACCTAGGAAAGATCTATTGATTCCAGAGTCTGAAGGATCGAATATCCGGGTATTTGTCATTAACAACCCGAAATGATAAAATATTCTTGCGCATTAAATTCTAAATAATTCTTAGGAGTCTGTTGTAATAACTTCAATCTAAAATGCACCAATTCATACTCACCGTCCTTGGAACTTCCAAAAAATATACAACTGGTTTTTTCCCACCAGGTAATTGATGTATCTCCTTTGTCACTTTTCCTAATAGTTTTTCTAAGAAATACTTAATTCGGCCTCTGAAAGCAAAATTTCCATAATATTCTGCAGAATAAAATTTATTTGGCACCACTTGTTGACAATGGGCAAATAGTCTGGACTACAAAACACAAAACAAAAAAATAACTAATTTTAAACGCTGCATAATAAAATTACAGAATTCTTTGGAAATCCATAATAGGAACAATATAGGGGCTCAAATACTTCAGCAAAAACAATTGCAAAACCCAAAAACTCAGTGTGTTCCAGAAGACAGTTATCATTAATGATGCTACTGCTACTACTGAGGATAACTTTCTGCATCAAAAAACCACCTGAGGCCAACACAGCAGCACACACCCCTCTTCCACCCCAACCCATTCAAAGCTTCACTCTTTACCCCTCCTAAAAAGTTTATTTCTTTTATATACTGCCATATAACCTCGTTCCACCCTATCCACGGGCGACTTGCTTTTTGTTTTGCCCAAGATGGATGGGCAAAAGTAAAACGAGGGCTACCCATCAAAACCCTTTTTTCAGTATTGCCCTAGAAAGTCGGATCGAACCACATTTTTCGTAGTGCACCATTATTAACAATTAATTAGTTGTTATTACTGACTTATTACAGCGTCAGATAATAAAAGAAATTAATTACTCCTTTGTGTTTAAATTAAAAAAGAAACAAAATGTCACCACTTCTAGCTTATTATTAGCATAAAAGAGGCCTCATCTGTGGCTATGAGCCATTTTAGGGTGAAGATAATAGTAAATAATTAATTTTTGAGTTATATTTAAATTATTTTTAAATATATTTATTTTTTATACTTTAAATGTTGTATATAATATTCTATAATAACATACAATTATAATAACATATTATTGTTTGACTATATAAAAATATTATTTTAAATATATATGTATATGCAGTGGCGGACCCAGGGGTACCCACCCCCCTGACGTATTGGTGGTTGGGACCGCTTGCTCTGGTTTGGGTTGGGACGAATATTTTTTTTTTTTGCAATTGGTTTTTAATAGTTGAGTTTTTATTAAGTCTTTAATTATTAAGACTGTTTCTCTTCGCAAACAAGCTTGAAACAAAGTTTCAGTTACTTTGTGTGGTCTCTGTTAGATTTTACTAATGACGCATACTACCAACAAGTATTTAATTAAATTTAGGTTTGTCAAAGGAAACTGCCCGTATTACCACAAAAGCCAACTGGGAGGCAAAAATCTTCATTTCGTAAAATTAAGGAGGGGAAACTAAAAATCCTTACTTATTTAGGCTGTCAAAATGATATTTCAGGATTGTGCTGTCGCAACGGGGCTGAAAAACTTAATACTTAAGCTTCTTTTTACTGTCAAAAATTTGTTTTCGAGTCTTGATATGGCACTGAGGCGAAGAGATAGATATCATTACTTTTTTTGGCTGTCTGTTTTGGTGTTTAAGGTTTGCTTTTTTTGCGAAGCGGGGTGGTTTTTACAACATTGTTGTTTTTTAGGGGATTTGTATAATAGAAAATAAATGTATGAGAAGTGTAAAATTTTTAATTTAAGTTTTGGATTTTGGTGAGCAAATGGTGGCCACTTTACTAACCATTTTCATCTAATTAAAGCTCTGCATTATATGACATATCACCTCCTCTCTTCATCCTAAAACATTAAAATAAAGGCCAAACTCTTCAGAACTTTAATAAAGGTTCGTATAAGTATATACTTAAAACTAAGTATATGAGTCTAAATATTCCTTCAAAGGTCGAAGTAATCATTTGAGAATAGATTTTCAAAAACTTGTTTATAAAAGAAGACAAATAAATATGTGTTTATTTTTTTTTTATCTAGCTGGTATAGATGGGTGTCTGAATTCTCAGTTTGAATCAGTGGAATGGCATTGATTTTTTTTTCAAACGTTTACTAATAAAATGTTGATAAAAAGTGGAAGTTTACACAACTTGAGTTAAGCCCGGAAACGGAATGCAACTACAATATTACTTCAGAATTTCTCACCTGCTCAATAACAACCAGTCACAAAATATAGTTAAGTTTTTGTATAGGGGTTGCATATATTTGTCATTAAAATTGTATAAACTGCTATATATACCGCTGAGGATTTGTATACTTATTTTGAT